>JARVGV010055832.1:0-22412 GCA_031762435.1 Hypsolebias longignatus | reverse complement strand
CAGGGGACCAAGCAGGAGGGGTCAAAAGCAGGGGCTGAAATAAGGACCCTTGTGGTAACAACCTTATTTATAAAAAAACTGCAGGAAGTCATTACAGAGTTCAGTAGAGGTTTCCAAGCAGACAGGTTGTGGGGCCTTCAGGACAGAGTCAGAATAAGTTTGATTAAACAGAGGGATGTTCTTCAGTCAGACAAGCTGGAATTAAAGGTTGTCTTCACAACCACTGAACACATTTCTTATTTATCGCCCGCCACTGAAAAGTGAAAGATAATCTTTTTGTCTTGGCATGTGTTATCAAAATATCCCTTGAACCATTGGGCTAATTTTATACCAATTTAAGAAACATTTCCTGACCAGAAATTTAAAAAATCTGAAGTGAAAGAGTCATTTATTTTCTTGATCTGCATTGTCTTTACAATCAGTAGACAGCTGTGATTTGAACAACAAATTTAATAATAACCACACCGTTAATCGCACTTAAGATTTAAGACCAGATTGTTAATGGTGACCAGTTAAAACCCAACATCAGTGGCGCTTAAATCATGGAATAATCACACACAAGGGCCCATATATGGCAACCAATGAAGCACACTTACTCATTCAGAACCAGAAAATCTCACTTTCACTATTTAAAAATATGTAATATGAACATTCTGAGATCAAGAAAACACCACGAAAAGTCAAAAGTTCACATTAAACCTGGAGCAGTATTAAAATCCACAAAACATGTTTTATCAGACCATTAACACAATATTCTTGTTTCAAGATACAGTATTTGTAGAATTTGATCATTAATTGATAAAGTTAATAATTTGATCACATGTTCACAAGAGTTTTGCTTCAGAATGATCTGCTGATTCAGCATGTCTTTAGTTCTGAATGTGATGTGGCTGTTTCATTATCAACAGGGCCGAACATCTGCTGCTCGGTACAGACTAATAGCTGGTATATTTAGTTGGTGAACACTAAGCATCATTGATGGTCTGTAGGTGTAGTTGTCTCAGGAGGCCTAAGCTTTAAGAGATCAATGTGATGACAAAAACAATGAATACAATGTCATTCATTTCATTCATCTACATTAAAATACATTCTAGTTAGCGTAGTCCAAGCAGAAAATATATAGACAGTAATGCACAACACAACCATTTAGCTTTACTTTTCCTGGCAGAGCAAAGCATGATGGGAAGTGACAGTGTTGCCTGGGGCAACATGGGAGACTGGAGTAAATGGAGATGGTGAAGAGAAAGGAAAGCAGGGGTTGGGGTGAGCAATAATGTTACATCAGTGACATGCACAGACACAAATCCTACCAGAGACGAAGATGAGGTCAGTAGGACAGACCATCTCCTGCTCTGATCTGCGTTCATGAGATAATCAGAATGTTGGCTAAAGCCACGGGAAGTGAAAACACATGCGGGTTTGTTGGTCAGTGAAAGCTGCACCTTTTCTGTTGGGTGCAAACTTTGCACAGCAGTTTAATCCATACTGTGTCCATTCTTAGGCTAACTATTTATCTACCCGGTATAAATACCGTACTTGCCACAGTACACATTGTACCGCAGTATAAGTCGCATCAGTCCAAAAATGTCTAAAAAAAGTGGGAAAAAACAATTGTGTTGTCATATAAGTCACATCTATTATGCATCACGGCTGACCACCCGGAAACGTCGGCTAGTGCTGTTCAAAAAATTGATTGGCTTCCAAATGGCAGCCACGAGAACGTGCACTGGAGAACTTTGGCAAGAATTTAACAAGATTAATACTTTAAAAAATAATAATAATTTGTTTGCTCAAAATTATTGTAAAGGTGGTCTCAGTTGAACTTTTATTTAATAAAGTACTTTGATGGCCAAATCAGCTGCTTGTCGCCTGGACGACGTGGAGAATTGCAGCTGATTTGACGTTTGCTCCAGGAGTTCCGGAGCCAAACAAAAGTAGCAGCTATGGCAAGTCAAGTGTCTCATTAATAGCCCCTTTTACCTATTAATGAGACACTTAGCTTGCCATATTACTCGAGCGCCCTCTAGTGGTCAAAAATGGCAGTGTTCAATATTTTCCTTTATTATTTTTTTTCTTCTTCCGGCTTCTCCCTTCGTCAGTGGTCACCACAGCGAACTAGTCGTACGAAGATTTGGCAATTGTTTTTACGCCGGATGCCCTTACTGACACAACCACAGACCACCGAGCTACCACAGCCATCTGTGTGGAGCAGAGAGCTGATATCTAGGGTTACCAGGAGAGCAGATGGTGGGAGTTAAGGGCTTTGCTGAAGGGCACAGAGTGGGGCAGATGAGGGTGGAGACAGGTGTGACTGCTTCACTTATCCCACCCACATTTCTGATGTTGTCGGTACCGGGGCTTGAACCGGCGATCTTCCAATCACAAGCGCACCTTCTTGACCTCTACGCCACCACTCCCACAGTTCAATATTTTCCATGTTTGAATAAACTCATCAGATCTCAGGCAAAAATTTGGTTATAAATATGGGGTGGGGGGAGTATGTTAGTCGCTTTGGTGTGTAAGTCACGGGAGCTGCAAATTTATGCAAAAAGGTGTGACTTTTATGGTGAAAAATACGGTAGTTATTTAAAAGACATTTCCAAAAGAAGTTTGGAAAAAACAGTTTAATTCTGATTATACTGATGAGCTGCAGCTGTCAACATGAAAAACTGCATGTTTTGTTGCCCTGGGAATCCAAAATAAATAATTAAATAAACAAATAAAGCAAACTTTAAAGTGTGAAATAAAATGCTTTGTGAGCACACAAACATTTATAGAACACAAACAGGGTCCTTAAAAATGAGCAGAGCTGCAAAGTAAAGATTCAACAACATTGTCCTTCATTTTCCTGCCCGTTAACACTCAGGTTTACTTATTTACTTATTTCTTCTTTCAGCTGCTCTCTTCTTCAGGGGTCGACACAGTGAATTAACTCACACAAACACTTGGCAATTGTTTTTACGCCGGATGTCCTTCCTGACGCAGCCACCGAGCTACCACAGCCCTCTGTGTGGAGCAGAGAGCTGCTATCTAGGGCATCTGGGGGAGTAGATGTTGGGGGTTAAGTGCCTTGCTCAAGTGCCCAGAGTGAGGCAAATGAAGTTGGAGGCAGATGTGGGCGCTTCAGCTTTCCCACCCACATTTTAATGTTGTTGGCCTGGGGAGTTGAACCAACGACCTGTCGATCATTAACACTCAAAAGAGATCTGTGATTTCAGTGGGATTTGCCTGGTTAAATAAAGCTTAATAAATAAATAAGTACAAAAAAAATCCAATCTTATATTCTTAAAGTCAAGTTGTTTGTTTGTGTATCAAGAGATTGTGTGTGATTGATTACATCGTTCTGAGTGGGATCTAACTCCATCATTCTTACATTTACCTGTAAAGATAATGCAGAGTAATCATAGATAAACAGCCTGTAATGAGATCTGCAGTTACACATTCACTGCTTTCAGAGCGCCTCAGAAGCTAAAATTCATTTTAGCACCAAGAGGTTCGGAAAAAGAGTCAAACAAAGATACTGCACAGTTCTTTCATTTTCTCAGATTAATTATTCTTTTAATCTTTGTCATAGAATTATGTAACAAGGTCTATGAGAGGTGTACAAAGAAAATGTTTCTGTTTGACTAAATTAAGAGTTTCTTGTGTGTGCATTAGTGTATACATGGACATTAATGAAAAATGTGTTTAAATTATGAAATAATTTAAACACAAAAAAAATAAATAAATAAATCTTTACAATCTAAATAAAATGAATAATTACCAGGATGAGACTCATGACGAATCAGCATCAGAATGGAGCGATGACGTTTGACAAAATTTGGGCCTGTGGCTGTCTCTCTAGTAAAACACACATAATATAAAGTATTTGTTCGAGCCATTTTTAGCATATTTGTGTGCATGTGCGTGTACCTGTGCACAAGTCTTTGTTCCTGCGTGTCTCATGTTAGACGAAAGCTGAAGTTACCGGCAGGTTTTCTCATTAGTGAACAAAGAGAGCTTCTTCGTGCTTTTAACCCACAGGACTTTAAAGGTGTGTGTGTGTGTGTGGGGGGGGGGGGTGAGTAAGACAGACAGGAGCTGGGGAAAAGCTGTGCTTGACTCACTGAATGACTTCAACTTTTAAATGAGAGAAAAACCAGAAAACTGGTGCGAATGCAGATGTGTAAAATAAGTCACCATGGTGAGGCTGGGGATGAAGGAGGTAGACGGAGCTGACAAAAAGCAGAACATTATTTATGGGCTGGGAGGAAGGTGGAGCTCACATCACAGGCTGGATTTGTCTTATAAAAAACCATGCAAAGAGTCCCCCCCACCCCACCCCGCCCCAAAACCCCACCCCCACTTACTCTAGGTCTTGCACATCCTGTGAAGCGCTCATGAATGCTGACAATGCAGATGTACATCACACAGAAATACCTCTCATCCCATTCATTTATCAATATTTCAGAGCGTTATGAGGGAGGACAGCACTGTTACCGGGTAGATTATAAAATAAATTGACACAGAAACCTCAGTGAAAATGAAACAAACAATTTGTGAAATATCCATGTAAAAAAAAGGTGTGTGTGTGTGTGGGGGGGGGGGGGGGGCAAAATATCTGGGTATGAACACGAGATTGAGGGTGATGGGACTGAATTAGTACCTAGGGAGAAAGAGTGGGATCACATCTGGACCACAGAAGAGGGGGTGGGGTGGTGGTACACTCAGCTGAATGAATCGTTGACTTAAACACACATTCAGGGTTAAATCAATTTAGAGGATGTGGCTTATTTACATCAATTTGAGCCTTTGCGTAAAAACTAATTTCCTAATTTTAAAGCAATGACAAGTGTTTTGAAAAGTTCGGTAAGTTTATGAACAATTAATATCTTACGTGTTTGAGATACCTAATTGAGCAGCCTCAGTTTGGAAAACCCAATTTATTGTTCTGATTTAGCAGACAACAGCTGGCATGAGTGAGAGAAGAGCAAAGGGACTGCTGCTTGTGATGGTATAAATAGTAATGGGCACAGGAAAACCAAGTGTGTTGATTTTAATCAATTACATAAATGCGCCATGGAGAAAAATCCCAGGGATTATACAGCTCCAGGCAACAACGCCTTTTAAATAAGGAGGTAGTTGGAGTGAGAGGAAGGTGGAGGAGGATGACTCGCTGTGGTGACCCCTGAAGAGGGAACAGCTGAAAGAAAAGATCAGATACAAAGACGCGACCACCAGCACTTTTGATTTGGCACCAAAACTTAAATCTCAAAAGATTTTTCACTCCAATAGTAAAATCTGTAGACCTCTGTCAAATCTGCACTAAACTGTTATGTACATCGAGTAAAAGCACAAATAGTTGCAGCAGCAGCTAGCTATAGCACTTTTAGTGCAGCTGGGAGCACTTGTCAGGAGTTTTGAGGTTGAAACACTGACTCACAAAAGGTCAGTGTTTTTTATTTAATGATGGGGAAGGGTGAAGGGACCAGAGGGATCTCAAAAAGGGAGATAGAGTAAGTAACGTGTAACCATTAAGATCTTGTTGTCCATAGGTAGAGGAAGATTTGCTCACTGTGTGGGTTTTGGTCTTCAGGCTTGACGGAGGAGGCATGGAGGATTTGAGGGTCCAGACAACAGTAGCAGATCTCCAGGAGGTTAGTAGATGTTGAGTGACAGGTGGGGCCAGAGATGGGAGACAAAGCCAGCTATGTCCAACTTAATCTTACAGGTTGAGAGGGTCCAGGCGGTGGAGGTGGAGGCGCAGGGAAACAGAACCCACAAAAAAAAAAAAACAGCTCGAGGCACAACAGGTACGTTTCCTCAGCAGGCGGCTGAAAAAACACAGAGGGATTCAAAGGTTGGACCTTCGCTTAAGATATTTACTTAAGGCTGTTATTTGTCCACCGTAGGTGAACCAACACTTAAGTGTCAATTCTGTGGGATCAGTAAAGTTCTGTCTTATCTTCTAATGATCCTAGCTCTTCACAGCAGCCACCACAGCTGCAGTAGATGACGCACACCTGTCGCTCGTGTGAAGAAGTGGTTAGTAGAGGAAAACCAGGAACTGGAATCGTCAAGATCGAAACTTAGCTGTTAATTTTCAGTCATTCTCACGTTCATGCTTTTTCTAAAGTGCTGCAGCCAGACAATTTCCCCTGGAGGATTTTAAAAACGGGCAGCATGGTGGTGCAGTTGGTAGAGCTGCCAGCTCTCAGCGAGCCTGGTTCAAATCCCGGTCCGAGAGCCTTTCTGGATGGAGACTGCATGTTCTCTTCGTGCATACGAGTGTTTTCTCCAGGTACTCCAGTTTCCTTCCACAGACTAAAAACATGCATGTTAGGCTGATTGGTGACTCAAAATTGGGACAGATCTGGTTGGCAGGTCGCAGACTGATGAAGTCTTCCAGATGGACGACGAAACGTTTCTTCCTTTAAGAAACTGGTCCAGATGAAATGATTGATGATAACTCTAAATTGTCTCTAGGCGTGAGTGAGAGAGTGAATGGTTGTTTGTCTCATTTGTCTATGTGTCCCTGTGTTGGACTGGAGACCTGTCCAGGGTGTCCCCCGCCTCTCGTACAGTGACAGCATGTGGCACCAATGACCCCCGCGACCCAAAAAGAAAAGAGCGGGTAAAGATAACGGATGGATTTTTAACGTACATTGAACTGAATTAAAATCTGGTCAGAATTAAGTTCTGTTTCTTCAGACTAGTGTTCTTCAATGAACTATCTGCAATGAACTATCTGCAACAGGTTTGATATTGATTGTTCATAAACTTTTGACTGAACCCCACTTCAGAAGAGGTCATTTGAAGT
This sequence comes from Hypsolebias longignatus, assembly GCA_031762435.1. Lineage (NCBI taxonomy): Eukaryota > Metazoa > Chordata > Actinopteri > Cyprinodontiformes > Rivulidae > Hypsolebias > Hypsolebias longignatus. The sequence goes on along the minus strand of JARVGV010055832.1, from coordinate 15,613 downwards.
TTTAATCTAAACCACACCTTGAGTCAAAGGATCACTTTTGATTTTAACCATTTAAAACATAAAGTTAGCCTTGTGGCCAAAAACGACCGCTACAATGTCACCATATAAAAACAGCTTTTTGTCCTGAAAACACGAGTCATACATGCAAACCGCAGCCCTGGTATCCTTCCCCATAGCATGTTTCACCCTGCAGCCTCCACTATCACACAGCGGTCAACTACCCCTCCTATAAATCACAGAAACATTCAGCCCACATGCACGCGTTGCATGAAAATTCATTTATATTTTGCAATTTGGGCTTATAATTGACCAGTCAATAAATAAAACCACACATGATGCCACATTAGCACTTCTTTCATGGCTTTGACTGTATGCGCCGTTTCTAATCAATTTAAGGAGCCCTGTGGTCATGTTTGCCCTGCTGTAAATATCAGTTCCTAAATAATGGCATTTACACTGACATTTCTTCCACTTCTTCCTCCAGACACCCGTTAATGCTTATAGAGCTCAGCATCCCACAAAGCTTCCTATAAGAACTCTGCCCCTTAGCTTTTTCCTTTTCTTTCTTTTTAACCCCCCCCCATTGTGTGTTTGCATTGCTTTTTACACACAGCCATGGACACACTCATTCCACAGTCAATGGAGCTCCAGTGTGGTGCGATGTGCTGGTCAATGTGCTCCGCTGTGTGGCTGCATGCCCCCAAGACTGAGGCTGAGTCTAGACACGAGTCAGCCAAGCCGCCCTGCTGACCTATATCCTACAGTTACACTAAAGTGAGAGGCATGGAGAAGCAGAGGAAGTGGGAGAAAGGAAAGAAGAGAGAAGAGTGAAGGAAAAGATGCAGAAGAATGAAGTGGGGGGGGTGAAGGGAAAGTGAAAGGCTGCGATGAAGTACAGTAATAGAGTAAATTGAGAGATATAGAGGGGGATGAGACTGGGACGCAAAGAGTAAAGCGAACATGCAGACAGGAAAGTGGGGAATGGAGGGGGGGGGTAGGAAAAGCGAGGGAGCGATGCAGCTATGGATAATTCAGAATGAGTTTAAAAGGGGGGAGGGAAGGGAGGAGAGTAGAGATTGGAAGTGGCAGCCACTAAAGTAAAAAGAGAGATGACTAATAGAGGATGGGAAGCAAATAAAAAAGAAACTGCAAGAGCTTTAAATAGTCCTCAGAGGACAGCCACTTAAAATGATCACAATAATAATATAAACACTGAGAAGATGCATAAAAAACACGCATCGCATCATTTTTTTAAATTAGTGTCACAAAAGACATTTTTAGCTTTTTCTATAAACAATGTAGCAGTTAGCATTTATGACCCGTGTGACCTCTAACTGTATTGATGTCAATGTCTCAGGTATATTTAGATCTCATCATCCTTTTGAGTCCACATACGGACACATCCAGGCTCAGCCACCTTGAACTTCGTGTTTATCATCTCAACTATAAACCTCACGGACAAACCAGCATCTCTGTCTGTCCAGTTCTTTCCTCCTCTTTTCCCCATTACTCTTCCTCCTGTGTATGGGAGAATGAATGGGCCCAGACAGAAGAGGACAAAGACTTAACATGTTTTTCTCTTTTTTTTTCCCTGTGCATTGAGAGGATGAGCTGGACTGTACTAATAGTCATTGTGTGTGTGAATGGGACAGAGGGCTTTTTGTGTGCGTGCTCCAGACAGCGGCGCATCAGGCAGGACTTAAGTAGATGTTTGCCAAAGCGTACGTAATGCCAGGGAAATATCAACTAATCCCTACACTCTTCTACCCAACACCCCGCCCTCAACATCAGCTCTTCTCATCGTCCTCCTACTCCCCATCAGTATCTTCGCCATCATCACCATCATCTTACTGCGCCTGTCCCTGTAACCCTTTGAGTGATATTTGTCAGTGGGGCTCTAAGTTTGCTTTGTGGACTATTAAAAAAAACAAAGTCAATATCAAATGTCAGAGGTGCAGATTTGGACATGATGTTGCGCACCTTCTGGACCGCACTTTCCCACCCTCACGCAGCGCTCACTCTATGGGGGGATTGTTATTTCTTAATCCTGGTGGATTAACACACTAACAGACTCATTTTACCTCAGCCCAAACAAAGAGAGACATCAAATCATCCGCCCAGAACCAAAGTTGATGAATGTGTTAACATGACGTGAGCTTGTGCCTGTTTTTAGGGGGTGGGGTGGGGTGCGGGGGACAGTGAGGAGTTATCTGACTGCCATAAAGAGAAAAACAATAAAGGCTTAACTATACAAGACCTCATGCAAGTGTTCATCATGTTTGGATACACATGGTTAGTTTCTGCACACTGATGGTTCAGATCTTCTGAAGTGAGATTCCATGGAATGGTTATGAACAGCTAGTATCTTACCTGTTGTAGGCAGCTCTTTGAACAACCTCAGTTTGGTGAGAAAGAGTTCACAAAGTCCACACCTAGCCAAAACTAGAGCAGATTTGTGGGTTGTTCTCATTAAATTTACTCCATCCACCACTTCATAAATCATGCAAATGATACGCCATAAACTTTCACGTTGCAATAATTTGTTTTAAATTACAACATTATTCCTGCAGCTATATTGTTCTATTCTTGTAGGAAGCTCGCCCAGGCTGCACCAGAAGTGCTACAGTTGCTGAATTTACTTTTTGTTTTTGCAAATAACCACAGAATGTGACGTAAATAACCTTGTTGTAAAATATCTAATCGTACAATTTGCATGAACTTCCATCAAAATTTTGAAAGTCGCTTTAAGACAACAGCATTCCAGTCTGAGCATGGCTCTGCTTCCGCAAAACTTTGTCAAAATCACGTTCAAAAAGCTATCTACAACAGGTAAGATACCAACCGTTCATAAACTTCACAGAGGCCCATATTCAAAGATCTGGACCTTCTTTTTCAGAAGTGAAGCAGGTGCCTGCACGCTGATCACAAAGAATGCCATTAGCCAACGTGCTAACTCCAATATTCTCTTCATACTGTGAACCTAAACTGCTTAAACACATAATCTTATACACTCTGTAGGAACCGCAGCGTTCTGTCAAACAGTGGTGCCGCAGAGAGTCCACTAATCCACATGCTAGACTCCAGATTAACCAGAGGGGATGTGGGCAAGGGAGGGGTTAAAAAAAAAACATGTCGGCTAGACCCAGACCCTCACCCACCCCCCACCTCATCATAATCGCTTCCCCTCCCTGTGGATTATAATGCTTAGTGCTGTCGCTGGGCCACAGACAGTAAGAGGATCTCAGAGGTGGCGTCCCCCAGGACTAGGCCATTGGTCTTCTGGGGAATCCCCCCGCCCCCTCCTCTATGGACACCTACCGACAGGATGGAGGTCAAAGGTCAAGAAAATGAAGCAGGAGGTGGAGATCATAAGATGAGGTGGTTGTAAATGAAACACGAGTTTGTTTTGATGGGAGGGATTAATGTAAATCAACCCAGTGATGCCTCGTGGGAACAAGGCACTCCCAATGCCAGGAGAATGGTTTTAAACTTGATTATAATTTAATATCAAACACTAACCAGTTATCTAATACAATGTCTTTCTTCACCATTCACAAACAGCTGCAGCTTTTAACCGAAGGAGCCGATTTGTCAAGCTGTTGCTCTATTCTCCACTGGTTCACATCATTACAAATCACTTCTGAAAAAAAAAATCAACATTACTATCAAGGAGCTCTGAACTTGAAAGCCTCCTAAGTCCCAGTTAGCAATTTCCTCCCCATTTCAACGTCAACATTTATTAAGCTCTCCCAGAGAAATCAACGACGACTAAATTATTTTGAGTGTGCGCCTCGGGCTACAAAAGCATATTCGATATGCCTAAAAAAAATTTAAATATATATATTAGGAAGAACAAGAAGAGGGAAAAGAAGGGAAAAATGACTGACTCAAAGTAAAACTAGATTTAATATCTTAATGGCTTTTGTGTGGGGAAAAAAAAAAACGATAATAGAAAAATCCAATTAAAATCTGATGATTGGCACTGTGAGGTAGAGACATGAAACTGTTTGTCTGAACTGCTGGCTCTATATAAAGCTTTGATTAGATGATGCTAGTAATAGCAGCAGCCAGACTAATAGGTTGTATATTTTTAACTCAAATATACCACAGGCTCTGAGCGCTTAACACAGATGTGTGAGACTAGAAGGACACGGACAAAGTGTCTGAATACAAATAAAAGAAATTAGACAGAAAGAAAAAGTTTGAGTTTCGCATGAAGACTAGAAATTAACTATGCTCAGTGTGCGCGGTGGTAAAGCGTCGCCACTAATGCATTTCAAGGTGACTTGGCCTTCCTCCTTCAGGGCTTTCCTTTCAAATCTTTTTAGGATTGAAATTATGATGAAGTAATTTTTCCACAGAAATTGCCTATGTCACTTGTGGTATCTGTCGGCAAATTTCTCAAGTGTATTTTCAATCTCTCCATCTCTCGCTGTCCTCTTCCTTCTATCCCTCGTCTCTTCCTCTTTGGGCTTTTTGCTTCCTTAGTCCCCGAGCCTTGACATGTCAATGTGTCAATGTCACATCGCACCGAAGCAATATTTGTGAAACTATTCTGCACATGAGCCGAGATGGGGGTAAAAAAATATTTATACGATTGCCTTATTTCAAAACAGCCTGTTGTGCTCATTTGTTTGTAGGAAATGCGTAATGTGGAAAAATAAAGGCGGAAAACATCTGCATATAATTACACAGGAGTACAGAGTGTATGTGCATACACACACACAGACACATATAATCTCAGAGTGAAAAATCACCTGCTTGTTTCAGGGGAAAATAAGAGGCAATGAGGGAACGTGTCGTCAGATCGGAGAGGGAGATTCCTCAGAGACCTGTGGCCTAATTTCTTATTTTCAAGAGGAAACTTATCTAATTATACATAAGTTAACTTCCTAGTGGTCGATTCAAGGGCAGCACTCAGTGGTATGAAGGAGCAGACTTAACAGAAACAAGGCTATGTGACAAACCGGCTCCCTCGAGGATTGTTGTGCTCCCTTGTCTTTTAACAATCATCACTCTGACCGATGCTCTGTTCACACACAATGACAGCTTGACCACAAGTTAGTTTGCTGTTGAATGTACAGTGTGTGTGTGTGTTTGGGAAGACAAAAAAAAAAAAAACTCAGCTTGAAAAACGGACAAAAAAGGGGAGGAAACGTTTAAGGTAAATAGTCAGTGGTACGAAGGAGCAGACAACAGAAACAAGGCTATGGGACAAACCAGCTCCCTCGAGGATTGTTGTGTTCAAACAAAAAGACATAAAGGTTCAAGGTTCTTATTGTCATTCGTATCACACGTGGTACATGAGGTGGAACAAAATTGTGTACTAGCAAAAATATAAAGTATAAAAAGAAACAGTACACAAGGATCTAAGGACCGGGTATGGTTGTAACACTTTTTGCTTTAGCAGCTGTAACTCACTGATTTATTTATTTATTTATTTTATTTTAGATAGAGTACTCAAACTTTTACACAAAGTACACACATGTGTCTTCTACAAATGGCACCAATTCAAACCTCTGCAAGGTTATCACAGACCTCGTGAGTTGATGTCAAATACACAGTTGTCCTTTGTTACAACATGCCCCACTACCGGGGTAGAATGTAACACATGCTGGAGTAAGTTGTAACAGAAGTGTGTGCGTGTGTAAATTAGTGTAAGACTGAACAAACTTCCTAAACGCCTAATGGACACGCAACTGTACCTGTGTAAAGAACATTAGGTCAAATAAAAACAATGTCTGTGTGTGTAGGCGTTTATTATTAATCAGAGTCACAGTAGTAACAAATGAATGTTGGTAACTCTGGAGCGCAGGCTTGGTGGGCCCAGAGACTACGTAGTGCACTTGCTACCCACACTTCATTTGGCTTTGAGTTACCAAATGGCTCCATTCAAACACAACAGTTTTCATCGTGAGGTCTCAGAGTCCTCAGTATTAGTTTTCAACATTTTCTTGCCAGGGCTTTCTCTCCTTTGCCTTTATTCTTTCCTGAGATACTCTCTCACATGTTTGCTTCCTCTTCTCTGTTCTCCATCAATGCTTGCTTCACTGGTGTATCAGTATATCAAACTCCACCCAGAAAGGTCCCGGGCTGGGATTTGAACCGGCGAGCTGCTCGCTGAGAGGCAACAGCTCTACCAACTGAGCCACTGTGCAGCCGGCCAAATACCTGTGGATTGGAAACCATCTTGAATGTTTTTGGGTGTTGCAGCTACAGGCAGAGCAGACGTCACAAAACTTGGAACATCATATAATATATGATATATCATCATCATCTTGACAGGATTCATTTTCATCCAAGCATTTGTTTAAAACATTTGCAGGCACATCTCTGTCAGTCTTTCTTTTCCACCGCCTAAGCGTTTTGTAAAATTATTAAAATCAACAACGTTTTCTTAGTTGTATGTCGGGATGGTTGTAACACTTTTTAAAGATGTGTTACAACCCACCCCACCCCTGCCAGCCATTGATTAGCTAGCTGTATTGGCATAGTGGTTTGAAATTAGCATGGGAAAAATGCATCACATTTTGCCTGAGAAGCTACAATTCAATGTAATATAGTTAATATGGTTTTTTATCTGTAACAGTACTGTATAACTATGTACTAAACAAAATATAATCTTGGTTCAAAACTTTACTTTCTTACATCAAAATCAGTTTTTCTTTAGAGAATCTGTGTACATTTGTTTCAAAGCTTGGTAATCAGGGAGGAATTGAGTAAACACTGGAATGATCATATGACTCCTATCTTATCCATGATTGGTGGAATTAGTGGTGTTACAACTCTCCCCATGTTACAACCATACCGGGTCTCCCTACACTAAACACCAATACGTACTATAATATAATATGGTGTATTAAACAGCAGCCTGAACATGAGATGGGTATGAATATATCAGCATATGGGTAAGAAATTAGCAGCAAAAATGTAAAAAAATAAAATAAAAATAAAATAATTTAACAAGTCAAAGAAAAAAAAACATCAGACGTGTCAGTCAATAAAATTTACATTAAAAATGATTTTATATGAACGTGTGATCAGTATAGTGTAATATGTGTCATTTGACACAAAGCAGACAAAGATGTGGAGCAGAATAAGTGATCCACTCTCACCAGCCACTTCATTAGGTACACCTGCTCAGTTGACAGCTGACACAATCAGCCACATGCAGCAACTCGTTGCATCTAGTTCATTTGTTCATTTCAGAATCTGCAGAATTACTAAAAATGTTCACACGCAAACATCTTTAGAGTTTACAGAGAGTGGTCCGGAAAAGAGCAAATACCCAGTGAGCAGCAGGTGCATGACTAAAATACCTTGTTGATGTCAGAAGCCAAAGGATAATGGAGAAAGGCATCGGTAGCTCATTCCAAACAAAGGTCTGCAGAAGCCCATCTCTGAACACTCAACACCTCCGCCCTTGAAGCAGATGGTCTACAGCAGCAGAAGACAACACCTGGTGCCACTCCTGTCATGAAACAGGGAACTAATGCTACAGTTCACACAGTTTTACCAAAACTGGACAATAAAAGATTTTAAAAACATTGTCTGGTGTGATGAGCCAGGATTCCCAGGACTCTATTGGTCTCTGCAGTCACCAGATCTCATCCAACTTAATACCTTTGAGATGAGACCTTTGAGCATGAACATTCTTACCTTTGAGATGGGTTTTGAACAGGGGATAACCATCAAGAGTGTGTAGCTGACAAATCTGCAGCAACTACATGACGTTATCATGTTGAGCCAACATCTAAGAGAAATATTTCCAACAATGTGTTGAATCTATTGCCATAAAAAATTGGTTCTAAACCCAAACAAGTCTAACTTAGCACTATCAAGTGTAAGAGTACCACCGTCTGCTGCCACCCTCTCCAAGACGGCCACTAATTGCCACCAGCTGTCGTCCATCTACCTGATGAGAAGACTACACTACTTAAGGCTGCAGTGTAGTGCTACTCTTTGCTGGAGCATTATACTCTCCCATGGTGTCTATGTCTTTGGCCAGTTATATTACTATTGATTACAATTACAGGTAGTCCCCGAGTTACGAACGGGTTCCGGACCTAAGGACCGTTCGTAGCTCGATTCTGCCGTAGGTCGGAGCCGAACGCACATGGCGCCGCAAGTCCGCATTTTCGGCCGTAAATCGAAACTGAAACCAAACTGAAACCACTCGGCGGCCGTAACGTCTTTTTAAACACATTTTTTCAATGTGAAACAACAACTGCGCACTTAGAACGCCGTTTTAATGTGTTTCCAAGCAGTTAGCAAACAAAATACCCTAAAAAAAACGGAAAAAAAATAAAAACATAAAATGCTGCATAAAAAAGGCAACGTAAGGTGTGAAGACGTCACTGGGGGCGGTGCCGTAAGTACGGAACGCCGTAAGTCGATGGTGCCGTAAGTCGGTGACCACCTGTATATTTATTTAGTTTCGCTTTGAGAGCGTGCGCACGCAGCGCAATGAAACCGTACATCTCTTTAAAATTTAGCAAAATAAACACCTAAAAATATATATTTGTTGGCTGATATTATAGCAACAGTGTCTCTGAGCTTTACATTACCTTTCAAAATGTTCAAATCAGCTTTATTTAAATATTTTTGCAGCGCCGGCGACGTGCATGTGCATCCATCCGCAGACTGCGGTTGCATCCCAAGAAGTTGAAGATACCGCACCAAAGGTGATGCCATGCTGCGCCTGAATTCTGGGAGCATGTTCAATATACCGTTGACCCGCTGGGCTGACGGGCAAGCAGTCATTGAGATGGAATTCAGGGCAATGCCCAGGAAGATGGTCTGTGAGGGAGTCAGATTGCTTTTCTCCATGTTCACCTGCAAACCCAAGCATTCCAAATGAAGGAGCACTAATCGGGTATCCCGAACCTCCTATTCCCGCGTCGCGGCACGAATGAGCCAGTCATCCAGATACGGGAGGATCTTTAGGCCTTGCACCTGTAGAGGGGAGAGGGCTGCTGCGACGCAGCGGGTGAACACCCTGGGAGACAGTGAAAGACCAAATGGGAGGACCCTGAATTGAAAGTGCTGGTCTTGAAAGGCAAAACGAAGAAACCGCCAATGGGGCGGCGTGATTGGAACATGACAATAAGCATCCCTGACATTTATGGAAGTGAACCAATTGCTTGGGGAAATCACCCGCAACACGTCCTTGGTGATCAGCATGCGGAAAGGCATGACCTTCAAGTACACATTCAGGCCCATGAGGTCCAGAACCGGATATAGACCCCCGGATTTATTTGGAACCAGAAAATACCTGGAATAAAAGCCCCCTGGATCCACCAGGGGATCCACAGGCACTATAGCTCCCTTGGCCAGCAAGGTGCAGATTTATTGGTTCAGTGCCTGAGCCTTCACTGGGTCGCAGATCACAGTCATCCTGACTTGGCCAGGGGCGGGTGGCCGGCGACAGAATTGAAGACGATACCCCCAGGACAGGGTGGACAACAACCACAAGTCCGGGGTATGGGCAGCCCAGAAGTTGAGCTGTCTCGGGGTAAAACAACGACCGCCGGCCTTAAAGCATCATCTGTGGGCCCCCTGACTCCTTGAAGGCCTAGGAGGGCACCGGCTAGACTGTGCAGCTCAAAAGAGGTGAGATGGCCCAGCCCCACCTGGGTCACGAGCCTGATTTCTCTGATCTGGAGCAGGTCTCTGGGCCAATCGCTGACCCAGCATTGGGTCCCGAGGCTGGATGGAAGGAGGAGATGGGTGCGAGGACCTTCGTGAAGAAACTGCAACCATCCAAGTGCCAACAGGTTGGCGATCATGTCTGTGAAGCTCTTCCAGCTGCAGCCTTGCTTGAGACGCCTGAGCTGTGCGGTCAAAGGCGTCCAATGCTACAGAGCCAAAAAAGTTCTCCTGGAACTACAGGTAAGGCCCGGAGGGTTCTCCTACAAGGCTCAGTAAGTGGTGACTGCACCAACCAGACCTATCGGCAAGCATGCACCAGCATGGAGACCATACGTCTGATCTCTATTGCCGTGAGAGCAAAGGCCTGCAGAGATGCATCAATCAGGCCTTGTGGGGTGGTCCAGTGAAACAGATTCCAAAGAGGAAGACAAGGCCAGCATAAGATGGGAGAGCAAGTTCCAAATCCGGCCCATGCGGGCCCCAGAATCATAGGCCTTGCAGAGAAGATCATCGGTAATAGGGCACTGAGGCCATGGACAACGGGCATTGGGCCGCAAGGCGTCATCAGGTGGGATAATAAGAGAGGCAATGCCCAGTTCCACCGTAGGCATCTGCCCCAAGCCAACCTTGGGTGCATCTTGCATGGTCACCAGGGCCCTGCCATCTGTTGTCAGACGTGAAAACACCTTGGTGTCTGACCAGCAAGCACGTAGTTCCTGTATATGCTCCTCTGAGGGAGGGACCACAAAGGCAGTCTCCGATCTACTGCGTCTAAAGAATGCGCTGGAAGCCGCTGGCTGGGCCAGAGGAACACCAATCTGTAAACCAGCAAGTGCCGTTCGAATGGCGGCTGTCATTGACTCATCCGTATCCTCGTGGGAGGCAATGGAGCCAGACTCAGAGGCCCTGGAGCCCAGTTCCAGAAGGTCCTCACCGAATTGGGTGCCAGAGGCCGCCACCAAGATAGCATCATCACCATTGATCGATGCTTCATCCCGCTCGGGAGGGAGCACCCCGTTGTGATCACCATCAGCCCGAAGGGACTGGAGAAGGGCCTTCATGTGGGGCAGCTCAGTAGTGAGGTGATCCACTTTTGTGGACAACCTTTCTGCAACAGGCCGTCTGGCTCGCTTCGCTGGCACCGAAGGTATAGTCACAGCAGGCCGTTTGCACAACGTATTTTCTGGCGGCAATGGGCTACGCAGAGTTGTGCCCGCCCAGCCGGTAGACTGCTCCAGGGCAGCCAACCGATCCAGTCTGACCGCCCGGGGCATGACGCAACAGTTGGGGCAAACTTTATTAGACAGCGCCTCCCGGAGTTGTCCCACACCGAGACAGGAGAGACACAAGTCATGCTCATCCTCGGGCCAGACAGGTCGAGCAGCACAAATTATCCAGCATCATACTGCTGAAAAACGTGAACAGCCTGCCACCGACAAGAAGTCAAACGAGCGGAGAACGCTACTGGCAACTCCATTTGGAAGAAAGAAAAAAAACGTAGAGGCAACGAACTCAGGATGTGTGGAAATGCCACTGGTGTGTTTAGAGAACCAAACTATAGAGTAACTCAGCGCAAGCAGAAACGCCACTGGTGAGTTAGAGAACAAAACTATAGAAATAACTCAGCGCGAGCAGAAATGTCACTGGTGAGTTGAAATAAGCAAACAAACAGAAAAAACAGCGTGAGCGAAAATGCTACAGGTGAGTCAGAGAAAAAAAACAACTAGAATGGAAGATCAACTCAACGTGGGCAGAAACGCCATTGGCGAGTAAAAAAGTAGAACTTACCAGTTGTCGCAGACCTGGTAAAGGTGAAAGCAGCTTGTACAGTCCTTGGAGGGCGAGACTTACCCGCAGCTCAGACCAAACTCGGTCACGGCTACCCGCAAAAAGCAGCTAGGATAGCAGTGGTACACACGAAAGCCACTGCCTTCCCACAACCACACGCATGTACTCAACACACCTGCACGCAAGAAGAACAAAAGGGATCAAACGCCAGGTGCTACGTGACTATATATAGTCACGTGGGTCCCTGGCAGGTCAGGGGTGACTTTGTTGTCATTAGTGCTCAACCTGTGCATGCGCAAGAATGATCATTCAGTGCTTGAAGCACTGCCTCTGGCGGTCAGTAGGGATGAAATAATACCAAGGTTAAGAGTTTCTTGGACTCAAAAAGTTTATCTGAGGCTGTCACAAATACCATAGGGTGTGTAATTTTCCAGCACAAAGATAGTAGTATGGCCCTTAACAGCAGGAGGTTTTGTCAGCCGGGATGAGAAACAGCTGCTGGTAATTAGCACCACTCTGCCACTCGGGAAGCTTCAAAAAATGATCATGGTAAAAATTCCACAATTACAATAACAGTTTGGGTTTTAGGATTTTTCCAGATTTTTCTACAAGACTATTCAACTGACTAACGCTATTACTCACTAACTTTTGAGCTCTCCTCAAACTCCACATTTTGTACAAAAAAAATCTTATTCCAACATTTTTTGGTACTAAAAATATATTTTAAAATGTAGGCAATTTGTCTTCTTTTACCCAATGTCTCTCTCACTGTTCTACACCCCCCCACCCCACATACACACACATCTTCCTCCATTAATTCAGAAAACATCCAGCCAATCTTCCATAGATTTCTGTTGTATTTAGCTCTAAATATTATTTCCAAAAACAAAGTAAAAGCATAAAAACCTCACATCTGACTATCAAGGTTTTCTGCTGCTTATGTCTGACTGTTTGAGGCTTACTTTTCAGTCTGCTTCATTAACTCGGCCAGTCAGTGAGTGACATACATTTGAGTGATTCCCATGATCAATATGATAAACCACTAACTGCAGTTTTTCCTTAACATTTTTATTGATAAGTAATGTGAAAACAAATGCTTTATGGTCCTATTTACCTTTTAAACAAATATAATAATAAAATTCACAACTTCCTAAAACCATGGCTATGTGCTGCCCACAAACACACAAGAGGTAAAAGCCATGCAAGCTTCAGGAAGAGAAAAAAAACTTCATTTTTAAAAAAGCACTTGAAAAATGCTCTAAAGCATGAGCTCTGCTGCAGCCCATGGGAGAGAATACGAGGTATCATATTATTACTCTTTGTTATTGAAAGAACACGGTGAAGCAAAAACTCAATGTCAAGTTGAAACACTCCCTCTTAGTGAAAAATGACTGAGCAAAAGATCCTATTATATAGAGGACTGGTGCACATTCATATAGATTCTAGATTTTATAATCCACTAATTTAAATAGAAATGACAATCAATATTGAAGAAATGCTTCCATTACATTTGCACTAAAATGTTTAATTAAATAGTATAATTAAAAAAACAGTTTAGGTTCACTTGTTAAGCTTCAAATGTTATCACAGCTCTGAATAATAATTATCATCTGATATCTAAACTGCTAGATGTACGAATAAAACACTACCATTCATTCAGGTGCGGCCGGCCAGTACGGGGTGCTAGGGCGCTGCCCCACTGGAATTCTGGAGCTATTCACCATTTTACATTGAAGATTTAAAAAAAAAATAATAATAATAAAAATGAAATAATAAAATAAAAATATTTCGAAATATTGGTAGTCCCCGGTTTATGGCTGAGATTCGTTCTAATGGCTCAGCCGTATACCGATTTAGCTTTAAACCGGATCCGCCCATATCCGCGGCCGTATACGCGGATTTTCGGCCGTAAACGAAACCAGAAGTAAACCGGAAGTAAAACGGCGATCGAAAACGTCTTTTTAAACATGTTTCTTCAATGTAAAACAACTTCGAACGGCCGTATTAAAGATTCTAAATGTGTTTCCAAGCAGTTTAGTTAACAAAACCCCCCCCAAAAAACGAAAAAAATATAAAATGCTGCATAAAAAAGGCAACGTACGGCGCAATGACGTCACTGGGGAGGAGCCGTAAACGCGAAACGCCATAAACCAAGAACGCCGTAAACCAAGGACTACCTGTATATATGTATATATACTGTACTGTATATATATCACACAGACTCATGCTCATGTTCTTGCTGCTGTTCGACATATCTTAATGCTATTAGTGCTTAGTGTATTTTTAGTTTATGTTTTTCTTAGTTCATATCTTAGATGTTTACTGTTTTTATTTTTTCTTTTATTGTGGATGTAACTGGGAACCTGTGAACATAATTTCGTTTCACCACATGTACATGTGGTGTGAACGACAATAAAGAATCTGACTCTTCTATGTACACGCACACAGCGAGGAAAATAAGTAATTGATATACTGACGATGTTGCAAGTTTTTCCACCTAAAAAGAATGGAGGCCTGTATTTTTTATCCATGTACATGTCAACTGTGAGAATCAGAATCTAACAAAGAAAACAAAAATCTCCCAAAAATTACATTGAACAATGAAAAAAATAAAAAAAATAAAATCAGCATTTTATTGCATGAAACGCAGTATTTGATCACCTACCAACCAGCAAGAATTCTCTCTCACACACCTGTTAAGTCTTTCTTTAAGAAGCCCTCTTGTGCCGCACTCAGCTGTATTGATTGCACCTGTTTGAACTTGTTACCTGTATAAAACAATCAATGACGCACCGACCTCTCCACCATGGGCAAGTCCAAAGAGCTGTCCAAAGACACCAGGGACAAAATTGTAGACCTGCACAAGGCTGCGATGGGCTACAATAAGCAAGCAGCTTGGTGACAAGGCAGCAACTGTTGGCACAGTTATTAGAAAATGGAAGAAACACAAGATGACTGCCAACCTTCCTTGGTCTGAGGTTCCATGCAAGATCTCACCTTGTGGTGTAAGGATGACTCAGAGAAAGGTCAGGAATCAGCCCAGAACTACACAGGAGGACCTGGTCAATGACCTGAAGAGAGCTGGGACCACAGTCTAAAAGAGGACCATTAGTAACTACGTTGTCATTCATGGTTTAAGATCCTGCTGGACATGCAAGGTCCCCCTGCTCACACCAGCACATGTCCAGGTGCATTTGAAGTTCACCAGTGACCATCTGGATGATCCAGAGGCGGCATAGGAGAAGGTCATGTGGTCAGACGAGACCAAGAGCTTTTTGGTATCAACTCCACTCACCACGTTTGGAGGAAGAAGAAGGATGAGTACAACACCAAGAATACCATCTCAACCATGAAGCATGGGGGTGGAAACCTCACACTTTGGGGGTGCTTTTCTGCAAAGAGATCAGGACGACTGCACCGTATCGAAGGGAGGATAGATGGCGTCATGTATCATGAGATTTTGGCCAACAACCTCCTTCCCTCAGTAAGAGCATTGAAGATGGGTCATGGCTGGGGCTTTCAAGTCGTCAGATTTATTTATATAGCACATTTAAAACAGAAACTGTTACCAAAGTGCTTAACAAAAAGCATGGTAATGACCCGAAACACACAACCAGGGCAACTAAGGACTGGCTTCGTAAGAAGCATTTCAAGGTCCTGGTGTGGTCTAGCCAGTCTCCGGACCTGAACCCAATAGAAAATTTTTGGAGGGAGCTGAAACTCAATGTTGCCCAGTGACAAGCCCAAAACCTGAAACATCTGGACAAGATCTGTGTGGAGAAGTGGGCCCAAATCACTGCTGCAGTTCAAACCTGGTCAAGAACTTCAGGAAACGTCTGACCTCTGTAACTGCAAACAAAGGTTTCTGTACCAAATATTAAGTTCTGGTTTTCTATTGTTTCAAATACTTATTTCATGCAATAAAATGCAAATTATTTAAAAATCATACATGATTTTTTTTTGTGTGTATTTTTGTCTTAGACTGTCTCTCACAGATGTGTGTGCCTATGATAAAAAATAAAGACCTCTACATTCTTTGTAGGTGGGAAAACTTTAAAAATCAGTTATCAATTATTTATTTCCCCACTGTGTGTGTGTATGTATACTGTGTGTATATATATATATATATATATATATATAGTATATATATACAGTATACTGTATATATACACAC
>JARVGV010055793.1:0-12729 GCA_031762435.1 Hypsolebias longignatus | reverse complement strand
AGCTGGATATCTCATCGACTTGGAAGACTTGATGATGTGTCTATCTCTGCTGTCATCTGTGGATCTTAAGGACACATGTTTAATTGGATTTAGGACAACTGGTTCCTGCTTTTTGGATTTGGCTGGTTCCTGGTCTATCAACAAACAAGTAAGAGGTCTGCAGCAAATCTGGACCTGGTCAGGCTGCCTGCCTTACGTGATGACTTGGTTCATGTCTCAAGAACCCAGACTTTTGGCAGAATTGATCAGATCTTGGGGATTTTTCTCAGACATGTTCCATTGGTATGGTCATTGATTTCAGCTCCTTGCCTCCTCTGCTCTTTGCCACCTGCAAGCACTCTTGGCCACGCCCATTTCTCAGCTCTGCATGGAGAACAGTTGATCAGCTGCAGCAGGAAGTTTATCCTGCAGGAGGACACTTTTTCTGCAGCTCTGGACTGCACAAGTGTGCAGCAGGTGCTAAATAATTTAAAGTAATTTCTTTTAAATAAAATTTCCA
Organism: Hypsolebias longignatus; assembly: GCA_031762435.1. Taxonomy (NCBI): domain Eukaryota; kingdom Metazoa; phylum Chordata; class Actinopteri; order Cyprinodontiformes; family Rivulidae; genus Hypsolebias; species Hypsolebias longignatus. The sequence goes on along the minus strand of JARVGV010055793.1, from coordinate 12,230 downwards.
CGCCTAACATGCAGCTCATCCATCAATCAGCCAGTTGTGCGTCATGTCCAATCTTATTTTGAAAACCTTGATGGAGAGAGTCCGCGATAAACGAACCATGAAGGAGTGAGGGACTACTGTATAGCAGCTTCGCCGTTGATAAGTGCGGTTCTTCTCGGCTGTTGATGTGTCAGTTCTTCTCAGGTGTAGGTGATTTGCCACTGTGACTTATTTCCTCACTCTGTGGGTGGTATTGTCAATTAAAAGTGTTTCATATCATTGTGTTCGAGCCACCCCTCCCGTTGTTGTTTTTAATCGCCCTAATATCAGACTTTAGTTCCTTTAGTTCTTCCCAACACTGCCTGTCCAGGGTGTAAGCGGGTAAAGATAATGGATGGATGCTTATACTGTAAGTCCGGGCATAGCTATGCTGTACTATCATCTCCGATATCTCTTGGTAAATGTGTTAATTTCTTGTGGCGCCTTCCATCAACACAATCTGAGAGAAAATAGATGTTCGTATTGAAAAAAAAAAACTATTATTTCTGTATCTTTGATAAAACAGCATTAATACATAACAGAACTTGACAGACCCACAGCAAAACATGCAGCCATTTTTCCTTTCTCTTCTTTTCTTTAAGAAAAGACAGTAATTTGGTACAGGTCCAGAGGAAACAACATCTGGATTTCTGTTTTCAGAGGGCTTTAGTTAATGGTAATATCCCAGAGTGTGATGGACTGTAATTCACTAAAAAATCCACACTCAGTCAAGTGGATATGAATTGTGATGACAGTGTTTTTAAAAAAGATAAGCAGAAACAGCCCAATTTGGAAACGCCAAGTACATTTAGAAAATAATTCTTTTTGAAATAAAACTAACAAACCACTTTGGCTCTTTGCTGTGTTTAATGGTATCACATGTATCAATCTGTAGCGGTAAATTCTCCGAACGCCCCTGCAGAAATGTACTTAACCTCTAGAAAGTGCAGCTTCTGAAGCAGGACATATTTTGGGGGGGAAAAAAATGTAGTTCCTCAAATGGCTTTTCAGTTCAAGATAAAAGTTCCTGTATTGAAATTCACATTATTATTAGTAGTGTTACGGTGACGAAACAAAACAGAGAATGGACACTAAAACTTGCAAACTGCTGTTCATTATTAGAACAATAACCAAGAAAAAATATATAAATTGTATAAATAAAATACATTTAAATATAGTTTTTTCTATCAGCTAAAACCTAAACAAGTACTGGACCAACAAGTTTGACCAAACACTGTCACTTTTCACACTGACGTGAGCTTCCGTTGTTTTATTTAAATCAATGTAAATATGCCCCCCCCACCCCCCCCTTAAATATTTATAATTTACAACATACATCACAAAATATGCTCTTTTAATCATTAGCCTGAGTAATTTCCCACATTACATTATTGTTTGAAGCAAACAGTAGTGGTTGATGCTTCCTGTTTTCTCACTGGAGCTGCAGGACTTAATGTGACTTCATGCTGCAGCAAAGTCTGCACATTTGAGCTTAAATCTTTCTTTTTGTTGTCAAACAATAATTGCAGTTTTACTTTTACAGCTGTTGTATAAACTTTGTGCAGAACTGCACCCTCATATGTGATATTTGTCTTTTTTTCCCCGTTGATAAATCCCAGAAGATGCATTATTCTTTCATCAGAATATCAGAACCAATGAGGATTGTTTTTCCACACTGAGGATGTGTCAGTTCATTCACATGCACGTTGCAGTTCCCATCAGACGCTTTCCCACAGCCCGTCTGAGAGCGTCTGACACGAGGTTTCCCAGACGGCTCCTGATAATGTTGTGGTTTTACACCAGTCTTTTAAAATGACATGCACAGATACGCGTGAATTAAACTGACACGCGAGGCACATGGTCCTGCAGACAGGTTCATCATTTTCACATGCAACAAAAGGTGACAGACCAGTTACCAGTGTCAGCCCTGTTCTCGTTCTGAAATACGCATCATCGGCTAATCAGTATAATTATAGCATGAGTGAAGATGGTCAGAGCCATGAGGCATTGATTTTGATGTTTTTATTGCCAGTCATTCATCAAGACAGCTGTTGTGTAAACGTTTGTATGGTAATTACAATAAACTACATTCTTCTGTTGTCTATTAGCAAAATATCTCATAAACCACTGACTTGCTTTTAATAAAACTTTCCAAAAGATATCATTGCATGTACAACTGTCGGACTCAATGCAATTCAAGAAGCCTGCCACAGGTACCACAGGTACTCAACCTCATCATACACAGTAATGATTAAAACTCAATGAAATGTACAGATACTAAGATAAAACTTGGTGTGGTGGCAGCTGAGAGTCATTCCCATCACATATTCTAAGCACTAACAGAATATGCAAGAGCTTTATTTAAATATTTGTCATGCAATTCGGTAAGTGATAGCGTTCATTCAAAAAATGCTCCTTTTATTAATTGATATTTGTCAGTGCTATCAGCTGTTGATGGTAAACGGTGCTCACAATTCATGAATCAAGTTTTTAAAAAAATCATGAATTGAGCTTAAAATATCATCTTTGTAACATTTTCTAACTGGCTGCTTTGAATTTTCACTTCAGCTCTACATCACTCCAAAGTTAATGCTTCCCAGTGTGAGTAAGTCTTTCTGGTACAGCTACAGCCATGTTTGACAGGTAACTTGTCCACAATGGTTCAGTGCAGGGCATTCAACCTTTGGTTACTCAGCAGTTCACTGGGAATCAGCCTCTGGCTCCACAGACATGTACAAAAAGCTAAAAGGAGAGCCGAGCAGAGCTAAAGCAAACATAAGTAATGAGATCCAGCTGTTGATGCGTGCGCACACACACAGAGCTAGTAACGCAGCAGCCTGCTGGTTCAACAAATAATGTTTTCAGAAACTTAAAGCAGGCATTGTGTTGGAAGAGACAAATCACCATGATTTTTTTTTTTTTTTTCAGCGCACACATTTTAGCTACTATGCTAAATAAATAAGACATTTTATTGGTGCAAATGATGAAAAACCTGTGTGGAAAGCTGAAGCGTCTCTTTAAATAACGTTGCACACTTTTGTATGCTGCAGTTTCTTCAGCAGTTCTTCAAAGCAGGCAGCAAAGTGTTTAAAGGACAGGATGTACAATTTGTAGGACATTAACAAAAGTACAGTGTTATTTCTTAACTGGTTTAGTCATTAACCACTAATGCTGCTATTATTAAAGGCAGATGTGACTGTAAGTCCTGACTACTACACCACTAAATGACACAAACTGCTTCATTTTTTGTTAAAGCATTCAGAGTTTCTGAAAACTAAACCTGAGGCCTCATATTCACCAGTCCAGAGGTTTTTTTTAAAGATTAAAAAAAAGTTTCCCAAAATGGACAGAGGAAACTCAGTTTCTGTCAGGTTTCTGGGTACAAGAAACAAAAATACAAATGTAAATCTGTTATGATCAACTTTTTTTAGTTTATCTCAATCGATCACAGTTCTGTTGCTGTAGAAAATGTGGTCCTGTGCTGAAACGGCCAATAACTGACAGACGACTCTAAATGCTGATGAGTTATTTTAATCAAGCTCTTTTTCTGTATGGTGCTGTTCATAGAATTAGAATATCATGAAAAAGTTGATTTATTTCAGTACAGTATTTCCATTCAAAAGTGAAACGTGTTTATTATATTCATTGATTACACACAGACTTATATATTTCAATTTGTTTATTTCTTTAAATGCTGATGATTATAATTGACAACTACTGAAAACCCCAAATTCAGTAGCTCTGAAAATTAATATTACTTAATGCCAATAAAAATAAATGATTTTTTTTAGAAATGATGGCCAACTGAAAAGTATGAACATGAAAAGTATGAGCATGTACAACACTCAATACTTAGTTGGGGCTCCTTTTGCCTGGATTACTGCAGCAATGCGGTGTGGCATGGAGTTGATCAGTCTGTGGTAATGCTCAGGTGTTATGAGTCCAGGTTGCTCTGATAGTGACCTTCAGCTCTTCTGACATTATCGAGACCGTCAAAGCTTGACACGCTGTCTTTACATCTGGAAGTAAACGTAAAGATTTTCATCCTCGGTTCTCATTTCAAGAAGTTGTCTCCAAAGCTGCTTTGTGGATAATTTTTTTAAAACACAAAATTAAGGCAATTTTAATAGAATTTTTAAAGGTCCATCAACTGCAAGGAAACCAGAACTCATTTCATTTTCTTTTACAGGTGTCCCCTTTCCACCTTTTAATAAAATGAACAAATATTGTAAGTTATATCACATTATATGTATTCATAAATACCAGTAAGCATGAGATGTGTTATAATTTCATCTTAAATGTCATAGTACACTGTTCCAGAAAACTATAGAGGAGTAATCGGCTCATCAAATGACACTAACAGTTTTAAATGAGCTTCAGCTTTAGATACTAGAGATAAAACCATTGTTCATCTGTCTTATTTTTCTTGTGCTCTGATTTATTTGCACTACTCAGAGCATATTAACTGTTTTTTATTTTTATTTTTTTGTAAAGGGGGAAAAATATGTGAAGCAGGCATGAGCTTTACTACAACATATTACCAATCAGAACTTCACCAATCTGCATTCATTAATCATTTTTATGTTAAAGATTATTTTTACATGTTAATAATTTTAGCTTCAGCTAAAAGAAACACTGTTAGAGGTTTGGGGGCACCAGCTGTGTTTTGTTTCTAGGCCAAAGTCTCAGCTGAGATTTTACTTTTTTTTTTTTTTTTCCTTCTGTCACATTCATCGTAACTTGAGATGCGGACTGCTGAAAAAACAAATCCCTTCAATGCTGTCTGTGTATGCTAAAGAGAGTGGGTTGGATTAGTGCAAGGAGGATTTGTTGAGTAACTCTGCAGCTTCTAACTTCACAGAACGTCCAGAAAAACAAAACCAGGGGAGGAGGTGTGCTGTGAAGGAAGAGGAGCATGAAGCAAAGAACAAATGTGCTCCAAAGATAAGACATATTAACAAACAGTGCTGCCAAGAGGTGTGTTTGTAGTGATGGATTGCTGATGGGATCTTTGTGCACAGAGCCTGGAGCCCCAAACAGTCAGGGGTCTCTCAGGCTTCAGCTGCAAAAAAAAGGCACGTGCTGTTAAAAAATAAAAAATTAAAAAAAAAAAAAAAAAAAAAAAAAAAACCACAAAAAAATTTTTTTAAAAGATGACGCATTTAATTAACAAAGCAGTACGGTAGTTTCAGAACAGTCAAAGTGACTGTACAGTAGTCCCGCAGTACTTTGCAGTTAGACTTTCGTGGTGTTTTTCAACAATTATCAACTTTGATATTACTCACATTATTGGGAAAGTACAGAATATTGTACAGTAAAAAGTTAACAAACAAAAAAAAAAACTTCAGACAGGCACTGTCATTTTGTAGTTCTCTCAATAAGCTTATACTGTATCGCCACTCAAAACGACTACATTTCCCAGAAGCCAACAGTGTCATGCCCAGAAGCCCCGTTGCCTTCTGCTGAAATGGAAGGAAAGTTCTGATCCGATACGAAAAGTTGGGCCCTTGTTCATAAAGTGACTTCGGTGCCCAGCAGATGCAACGAGCTGCATGGAACTGACCAGGAACCGGACCAGAACCAGATCTCCAGACTCATCGGTGGATCTGAGTGCTGCCTGCCAGCCCACTGTCACAAAAGAATAGTGCTGGTGAACCCAATGGTGAAGGCAGGTAGGAGAGATGGATTTATGAAAATAAGGAATTAATTAACAAAATAAAAGAGCTGACAGGGCAGCAAAACAAACTTAGAATGATCAGGGGGTACACAGTATACAGACAGGTCATCACCAGTGAACAGAAGACAATGCCAGGACATGGACAAACACAGAGACACAGACTTATATACAGGAAACACCAGTTAGACAAAGTGAAGGCACCTGTGAGTAATCACAGATGCCAAAGAAAGAGACAGTGAATGCAAGACATAAACATGACACAAGATGGAGCTAGATAGTAAAGAGACAAAAACAGAGGATCGTGGGAACACACATAAACAAGATACCAGGAACAATACTACACCTCCCACAGTATGAATGGGTAAATGAGGACACAGATTGTAGTGTAAAGCGCTTTGAGTATCTTGATACGATTACCAAAAAAGTGCTATACAGTATAGATGCAGCCCATTTACCATTTGAAAACACATTTAGTGATTAACTGAACCTGGCTGATAGTCAGGTCTGAAGAACTGCACAGATTAAGTTTCTGAACTGAAGCTTGCTCAGTTCTATGAAACCAAAAGAAGGATAAGCTAAGCTAATCAGAAAAGCACCCATTTCACTTTCCAGGTTTGTTTATAATGCCTCACTTTAGTTGTGCTTTCTGTTCACATCTGGTGCTCTTTTGCTCATCATCACACCTGCTTAGTATCTAGTCATTATCTACTTCAGTGGATGTGCATATAACATACAGGTAGTTTTTAATGTTTGCCAAAGTTTTAATTTGTTGTTGTGATGCTTTCAAGTACTTTTCACTTTATCTGCTTTTCTCCCATTTAGCATGTAAATGACTGATTTCTTTCAGTTTTGGAAGCAGCATTGAAAAGAGTCTTGAAGCTATGAGCTCATAAAAGTTGATCAATGTTTTTATAACTTTTTATTTTTTTTATTTTTAAAACTCATGTTCAGTGATACTGCCAGCGGCTTTATGATTGGATTCAGAACTCCCACAGTTATCAATGTAATCTCCAGCTGTTCCTTCACCTCATTACTGACAGACAGACTCAGTTAATGACTGATGACCACATGCAGGGAAAAAAAATGCAGATACATTCCACTCATATTGGAGATGACTTAAAGTTAAAAGGAAAGGGAACACTGGACTTTCAAACGATGGATGCTAATAACTTGTTCTAAACACTGCTGCCATTTTCCCGCTAAGAAGTCACTCATTTAAACCCAATGTTCTTTGAAGGAATGAAACGCGGATTTTAAGATAAAAAATGATAGGGTTGTTGCAGTTTTGGTCAAAAGTTACATGCTGGGGGTGACTTCCATATACCACCAAAGCAAAATTAGCTCATTGTCTACATTTTTGATTAGGTTAGGGTTAATTAGATATTGGATAAGGTCAATTAGCTGTGGTGGCCCACTTGAATTTGGTTGACTCTAAAGGTTGACTGATTGTTGATGAATATCCAACAATTACATTCTGAGGCTTTCACCAACTCAGTCCAGTGTTTCAGGTGATAGACAGTGCTGACTTTAACAGTTTAAGCCAAAGTTTCGACCAAACAATATTGTGGTGCTCAGAGTATGTGTTGGGTTGATGCTCAGCTTCTACCACGCCAATCTTTTGTTTGTTATCTTTAAAACAGGCTGAGTTATAGCCATCTTTGTGTTTGATAAGGTCATTTAGCTGTGGCTACCATCGTGAATAGGGTTGACTCCATAAATTAATCCTAATACTTTGTAATTAAAAAACATGGCATAAAACATGGCAAAAATAAAAACTAAAATAAATGACCCGCACAGGCAAAAAAATAAAAAATAAAAAAAAAAAACTATTAGTAACCCTTTCTCCTTCCACATCTGATAATAATAATAATAATAATAATAATAATAAGCTTAATTATCACCAATTTATGCAACTTCTTGTTGATAACACAAGAGCTGCATTTCATAAACTCAACATCTGACATCACTGTGTTTTGAGAAATTTTGAGTTTGTTTTCACTCACAGATGGACCTGACAAGCCTCAAAGCCGTCATTCATGACATCAAGGCTTAAGTGCCCGAATGTTGCCAGGGGTGTTTGATTGCAATACTTGTCAAGCGACGGCAAAAGACAACCACATGTTACAAAAGCTCCAAAAGCACTTGTGTAATTGTCATTCTGACACACGCAGACGAACTGTACGCAGTCTATCTCATTACCAAGCCTTCACAGAGGCAGGTTGTCAGGCTGAAGCCCCGAGGAGGCTCCTGCAGATGCTACACAACATCAGCATGAACTCCCAAAGTGAAACAAGAAAGTCTGCAAGAATCAGCTTTAGAGAGAAAGGAAAATATTTATATGGACGGCATTCAAATAGAATTTTTGATCATAAATCAACTCTTCTTCGAGATGTTCATCCATCGCTTTCTGCTTGAGTTATGCCACCAGAGAGATTTAAGCAAGCTCAGAGCAAAAAGCTTGGATGTGTCAGCAATTTTCCCACTCCTCCACTAACAGTTTCTGTATAATCAATACATTAATATCATGAGCTACATAGTTTGCTTCATAGGACATGATCTATGTCACAACTCTCCTGGTTGAACCAAGGTCAACTAATGAATCACAGGCAAATGATCGGCAATGTATCTTAAATTTAATCTTTTTTTTTAATGCTGATAATAAATCAACAAACAAATCAAACTTTTACATTCCAAATGACCATACATCAACCATATTTATACTGGAGAATGCCAGCACTATACCTTAATGCTGTACTCTATAGCAGAGCTCATGTAGGAGGAGCAAAACTGACAACTTAAAAAAGCAGATCAGCGTTAAAGCAAGAATTTAAAACACATTGTTAGTTTCAGATTGAATCCTGATTTAGAAAAAATAATGTAAAGGTTCAGCCTCATCCAAAATTAAAATGAAAAAAAAAAAAAAAGCTTTGATAGAAAACCAGATTTTGTAAAAGCGACAATGTCATGGGTATAAAACATTAGATTTCACTGATGGAGCATTTTGTCGGCGGTTTGATGCTTGTCAGCTGAAATTCGTTGTCTTGTTACTGATTATTAATCCTTCATAGCAAAGGAAGGTGGTATATTTTTTTATAAAACAAACAAAAAACACCTGACAAATGAATTGTCTTTGCTTGACTGTTAAAACATCAAAGGACTGAAGAAGTCCTTTGGATGGACAAAACGTCTACCCCCCCACAAAAAAAAAATAAAAATAAATAAAAAATAAATAAATAAATAAATAATAATAATAATAATAAATGCCCAGAGTACCTGACTAGAGTTGCATTTGGGCCCAAAATAATCTGACCCGACCCAACCCCAGCCTGTAGCCATCATTTACGAATCCCACTCAACCCGACGAACCCCGACATTTTTAATTAAGCTTTAACTGCTTATTTATATTAATGGTCGGTGGATGTGCACGACTGAGTAAAATGGGCAGAAAATCAGAGCTGAGGGGGTGTTTGTCCTTTCATGCCCCTCAAAGGGCATTACATCTCTGCTTCTGCCTGCATTCTGCATGATTCAGACACGGACCCTGCTCTGACATGTCGGATATTTTGGGATCTCACCTGTTTAGGTCATTGGCCGTGTGTGTTCGCTGAGTGAAGTGGCTGAACGTCCATTTGGGTTGATGGATTGCTGGCAGTAGTCCATCTGAAGCTTAACTGAACTTTTTACCTCTTTCAAGGCCGGTCAGCGCACGGTGTGGCTGTTGAATGTATGGCAAGCCATGTTGCCATTTAATTGGATTGTCAGCCGCGTGCGTCCACTGATGCAATCAGAAGTCAGACACCTACCGAACCCACACATTAGACACATTATTATGGGCCGACCTGGCCCTAACCCGGGTTGGGCGGGGCCAGACTCCAGGTTCATGTTATAGATGACAGCTCTAGACCTGACTGAACTTTGTTGGATTATTTTAACCTGGATTACTGAGCATGAACTTTGGTCCTCAGATAAAGAGTGTTTTTTAATTTGTATTTCTTGGTCATAGAACTAAAATAACTTTTTTCACTGTTCTTAAAGCCTAATTTCTGAACTCATTTTATGTTATTTTTTGTTAAGGATGGACTTGCAAAAAAAAAAAAAACAAAACATAAAAAAAGAAATGTTCATTTAAATTTATTATTCCTTGGAAGAGAGCAGCTAGGTGTGGGGGGGGGGGGGGGGTCATTCTGTGACATTTAAAATTCTGAGACAATAAACTTCATCCTTGTGCTTATTGAAGTTTGCTTTAGGAAATAGAAGACATAGAGACAATCAACCATTACATTCTCACCTAGAGTCAAGTTAGAGTTATCAGTTAGCCTAACATGCATGTTTTTGGTAAAGGGGGAAAGAGGGAAATCCACATGCACAGAGAGAACAAGCAAGCTCTTTCCAAAGGTTGCCAGGCAAGGATTTAATCCGGCAACCTTCTCACTTTAAACAGCTCTATCAACTGGGCCACTGTGCCACACCAGAAAATGTATACAGATGTCTGAAATATCAGACTCAGTGCTTTGTGCAGACTTTAGATTTGCAATCTAGTCTAAGAGAGCAGTTTATTCAGTCAAAGGAGACAACATAAACTCTTTATTTCCTCCTGTCTTTAATCATTAAACTTAAAAAAACATTTGTTGTCAACCTAAACACTGCAGGACTGTATGTATATTTAGATATATATACCATAGTGGTCCTATAATAAATGTTCTAATAACTTCTGCTCCTTGCAAGAAGCAGCTCTTTGAGTCTAGTGCAATGTCTGAGTCCTGCCGCTGGATGGCGCCAGTGTGCTTTGAAATGGACCAGGACCACCAGCCAACCCACAGCTTCAAAGACATAAAACTGACAGTCTTGGTGGCATTTTGCATTAACTCAAGGGTGGATTTACTGACACAGCATGAACTCTATGCTAGCCTTTTGAAGCTTTTCGTATTTCCATCAACAAGATGATGGCTTTGTAAAAAAAATAAAAAAATAAAAAGCTTACTCTACTGGACCATTTCTACAGCAGCTGTCATGTCATTTCAATCTTTATTTAGTTAAAATAATAATAAAATAAAACAACAATGCAAAGTGCACTACAATAAATATATTAGTGTAATAAATGTGTCTGTTGACACCACAGACCATTTACCATCTACAAGGATAATTTAGATGAAAAGTCAGCTGAGTGTTCATACTGTTATTAGGTAGCTATAAATTGATGTCATAGAAACCAGATCAATTAAACACTCTGAGAAAAAAAGCACGTTTTGTAAATGATATTAGAAAAAAAAATCACCAGTTTCCTGCCTTTAGTGTAACATTTGTAATAATTACATTATTTCAACACATCTGGATCTCATAGTCTGAACTTTAAGCAGATTATTCCAAAAAAATAATTATTTAAAGAAATCAAAACTCGCCCTCAGTATATCCAACAGTGTGACGGCAAGCCATTAAAAATATTTTGCGTTTAATCTTTTAAAATATGTGACTGCAGAAACTCAGATATCTTTAAAAATACACTCTCTGCCTGAGTTCTGAATGCATAATTGCAGGCCCACAGCGAGTGTTTGGGAGAGCACAGGGTAGAAAATTTCCCCACAGCGACGTAAAGTTGATGCAGAACAAAAATGACATTTTCTTCCCACAAATTTCAACTTGCACGTTGAAAAAGCACAGGGAACTTTTTCTTTGCTTAGACAGCTCTCACAGCCGAGGCTAACACAAAAGCTTTCCTCCAATAAAGTCGTCCGTTCACTTTTGGCAGTTTTTGTTAGTGTATACATCGCAGTGTGTCAAAATGAAAAGTCAAAAGAAACAAGCGCCCAGGGAACTTACTTTTCACCAAATTCTAATACTTCCTCGGAGCACAGTTTCTAATGAACCTCGCAGGGTATTATTTCAAGTTTCTTTTATTTTTGTGCTAAGAATATTTGCGTGCACAGTGGGCCAGCGTGCGTGTACCTTCAGACTGCTGGGAAACGTAGGAGTCTGAGCTGCGAATGTGAAGTGGTGAAATTGTTAAAGTGTTTTAAAATAAAACGTTGAAGGGCACAGTGTTTAAAGAAATGGGGTTGGCACGGTGGGCGTGTAAGTGGATGTGACAGGGTTCCACCCAGGAGAGAACTTGTTGCGAGCGCACGCCACAGGCCGGCAGGCCACCTGTCACACTGTTCTGCAACATGAGAACTCTGTTAGCAAACAAGCATCCAGCGATTAGATGCAGAAAAAAATTAAAATAAACAGACAAGTGCTGCAATATGGTGAGGTAAGAAGACATGGAACAATCCTAGCCCCCATGGTGCCTTGTGTGAATTATGGGCGTGACTTCTGGCATGGACCAGAACCAGTGTTAGTTTATGTGTGAACAGTACGAGCTAATGTAGTTTCTCTGAGCATTGTGGATTTAATGTGAACATGTAGAAATACCACCGGTGGGAGTGGTGGTGCAGAGGTTAAGAAGTTGGGCTTGTGATTGAAAGATCGCTGGTTCAAGCCCCGGTACCGACAACATCAAAAATGTGGGTGGGATAAGTGAAGCAGTCACACCTGTCTC
>JARVGV010055788.1:0-12735 GCA_031762435.1 Hypsolebias longignatus | reverse complement strand
GTTCATTGATATTGCACCTTATAATCCGGTGCACCTTATAGTCTGAAAAATATGGTACTCTTCAAAACCAAACTGCTGCAGCTCCTTTAGTTTGGATGGGTGCTGTTTGTGTCAGAAACTTTCAAATCAAACTAAAATTGGATTAAAGTTTGGTAATTTTTCTATTTAGCTTCAATAATTTTAAGTATTTCAGCTGAATTACTGTTTTTGTTCCACTTTAAAATGCAGTTATATTACATGTTGTATTCAACAAATTAAAAAGTACAGAAGTGTGCATTGATACAAATGTTGTATTCCCCTGTCTTGTTACATTATTGCATGCAGTGGGTTTATTTACATGTAAGGTCATATAGTTTCAGTTAGGGACAATAAACAAGTTGATCTGCACCACAAAACATTTCAAATGTTTAAAATTACAAAGTAAAACAATCTTTTGGAAGATTATGCATTAAAACAGCATGCAGGAGATTGTTCTTGCAGTCACTGTGTGTTCTGGTTTTCCAGACCGTGATAAGACCAGTCTGAGCCACATGCATGTTATGAAGGACATACGGTACTAAAACATTAAAATATATTTCTTATATGTTTTAAATGTTCACTTTTTTTTATTCTTACGTGCATATACAAAATAAATGCCAGGTAATAGATTATTTTGGTTACAAATTATGTTGCTAACCTGCTACAAAGAAACATTTTTTTGTAACAGAGGAGAGCTAATAGAATCTGCAGAAACTGCACATGTGAGCAAATGTTTGTGTTAAATTGTACAAAAAAAATACTTCCTGATGTTTTATGACTGCTGAACCACTGTTTTGCTTTATGGTATAGTACAGCTTGGAGCAAACCAAGCTTTTTCGGTGTTAAGATAATAAAATCTGTTATGTCCAGGTTTAAAAGCTAAGAAACCAGTTTGTTACAGTTGGGGTTCCTCACACTTCTGTCTGAAAATCACTGTTGTAATGTAAACTAAACCAGTGACTCTGGAATGATGCTTTCTCCTGTACGGTGCAGTGTCCTGCTGCTCTGTTGTCTCATTAATCAACAGTTTGATGTCCCTAATAATAAACTGTTTCCAAATACATAAGGTACCTTTGTCTTATGTACTGTTTGAAAGCCTGAGGGAAGGTTGAAGTACTCGGAGGTCACGAAACAGAACTGAATTGGAAATAAGTCGAAATTGGGACCTCATTCATATCAGTCATTTCCAGATACAGTGAAGCATAAATGAGCTCCAAGCTGACTTCAATAAAATATCTAAAATTCAGCCAACTAAACAACTTTAAGACAGAAAAATAAACTTATTTCTGTTGGTGGATTGCATAGGTATTTAAAATCCAATAAATACTTTGTTGAATAGTACCGATTAAATCTTGTGCAAACGCCTGATAAGAATGATTCAATTCTTCTGGTGCAACACGACTAAAGCGCAAAAACGTTGCATCGTTTGGGACATGACTGGTTTTAAACTTAATGCGCTGCACTCTTTAACATTTGAAACAATGCCCATAGGGCACATTTTAAAAAACATGTACAACCTCTGTATTTAAGGCTGGCAAAGATAGTAAAAAAAAATCCTTTCAACTATTGTAACATAACACAAAATATACTTGATTGGACTGATCCACAAGCATGCTGCTGCTTCATAGATTAAATTTTGAGTTAAAGCTTGTAAACATAAACTGCTTTGTAATACCAGTAAATAAAGATAAATATAACCTGATCAATTTGTATTTATTATTGTTAGTGTTAGTTAGAAATGTGACTAAAGACTTTCATTCATGTATTTACATGCTTTTATCTGGGTTGTGGGGCAGCTGGTGCCTATCATCAGCAGCCACTGTGTGAAAGGTGGGTACACCCTGGACAGGTCACCAGTTCATCAAAGTGACACAGAGATGAACAAGGCAAACAACTAACCACACTTTTACTCAAAACCTAGTGAAGTTTCTGAGTAATCAATGACAGTAACCAAAGAAGCGTGTTTTTGGGTGTGCACAGGGAGAACGTGTAAATTTCACACAGAATGACCCCGGGCCTGCAGACATTCCTGCAACCTCCTTGCTGTGAGGAAACACCTCTAACCTTTGCACATGCGGTTCTAATTAGAATTTTATTTATTTAAAAAATCATGCAGATGAAATAAAAACGTGATTTCCAACTGTGTAAAATTTGCAGCCTTTCGCTTCCTCTGGATGGGCTTTAATTTGGCCTTCAGTTCTAATGTTAAAAACCTTGATGCTATTTTTGATCAGGATATATCTTTTAACACCCACGTTAAAAATGCTATCCAGGACCGCTTTCCTCTACCTGCGTAATATTGCTATAATTAGAAACATATAGTCTAAAAATGACACAGAAAAACTGGTTCTTGCATTTATCACGTTGGATCATAATATACTGTATGATCATGAATATCATAGGCTGGATTATTGCAATTGTTTTTTTTATCTTTGTATCCATAAACTTCTTTAAAAAGTCTTCAGTTGATCCAAAATGCTGCTGCCAGAGTTTTGATGAGAGCCGATAGGAGAGATCAGATTTCTCCAGTTTTAGCTTATCTCCATTGGCTCCCTCCAGAATAGAATTCAAAATCTTACTTCTAACCTGCAAAGTTCTCAACAACCTAGCTCCATCCTATATTACAGATCTTATTGTTCCATATTTTCCTAATAGAGCACTTCACTCTTAGACTGCAGGTTTACTTATGGTTCCTAGAGTTTCCAAAAGTAGAACGAGGGCAGATCTTTCAGTTATCAGGCTCCTCTCTTGTGGAACCAGCTTCCAGCTTATGTCCATGAGGCTGACACATTGTCCAGTTTTAAGATTAGGATCAAGTCTTTCCTGCCATTCTGTGTTTGTCTGTTTCCTCTCAAACCCCAGCTGGTCGAACCAGATGGCTGTTTGTCCTAAGCCTGGTTCTGCTGGAGATTTCTTCTTGATTAAAATGAGTTTTTCTTCCCACTGTTGCCTTTGCGCTTGCTCAGGATGGGAGACTGCGACAAAGTGAAGATTTAACACAACCTTTTTGGCTTCCTTAGATTTATAACTTTACTAATGTGCTTTTATAATGTACATGAGTGTTTTTACAGTGTCCTGAAATGACTTCTTTTTTGACTTTGTGCTGTACACCGGTAAAATAACTGAACTGAAGTGAACCGAAAATGCCTTGTATTGTCTCATGAAGATCTGCATTTTAACCTTTAGTCTTATGAACAGTCCATTGTTTCTGATAGCTCCTGGCTGTATAAAATGATCCTGACTATCAGTTGATAGAAGACGAATGGCATGTGTGGGTGTGACATTTTAGTTTAAATATGGACTGTTTGCGACTCATTTAACCCTGAAAACTGATCGTTTTCACAGTTGTTGGCAGCTCCCTTACGGACAGTGTATAACACTGGTATCAGGGCAGCACTCTAAGATTGAGTGTCTTGCTGAGGGCTGTTTTTAACTTCTGTTTTATTGTGAAAGAGAGCACTGTCATTGCACCAACATTAACAGACCTGTGTTTTTAACAACCCTTCTCATAATAATCACACCAGTTGCTTCTGTTATCTGAAATAGCACCAAGAATAACATCCTGCAGTCATCCTGTCAGCTCACTTGTAAGGTATTCAGGATTTTATGTTGATTAATTTGCTGTATGCACAGATCAGGAGAGGTGAAATGATCTATCTTTTAGACATGTCATGTTAAGATGGATGACACAACCGTGTATGCAAACTTATAACAATTCCAGTTTATGTCTTGAATATATCCCTTCATGGTAAAAGGTGAAATCAGGGACATGATATCAAAACGTATTCTGGCCAGTTTGTCTTTAAAAGTGTATGTCGCTACACCAATGGTAAAGTCGCATAAGCAGCTAGTATCATATATTGCTCAACTTTTGCAGGATTTATTCTAAGGCACAAACTACGTTCCACTGTGCAAACAAATGTTCCAGGAATCTCTGGCAGTTTTTGTTGACAGTGAAGTGGTGATTATGTTTTTTGTTTGTGTGTATTTTACACTTACTGAAGTAAAATTGGGTAATTAGGTGTATGTAAAAATGACTGTTGGCATCTTTGGGCCAAAGACATTTAGGTGCACTGGGGTAGCCTGGTGGGAAGTGACTAAAAAAAGAGTCAGTTCCTCTAAGTCTGAGGCCATGGTTCACAACCGAAAATGGGTGGAATGCTCCCTCTAGGTTGGGAATCTTTGTCTCAGGTGGAGGAGTTTAAGTATTTGTGCATCTTGTTCATGAGTGATGGTAGGATGGGGTGCAGGATAGATTGACAGATTGGGGTCTTGTCCTCAGTAAAGAGCGTTGCTTTGGTTAGTCGTGGTGAAGAAAGATTAGAGTCACAAGGTAACACTCTTGGTTTACTGGTCTGTGTACGTTCCAACCCTTACCTATAGTCATGAGGTTTGGATCATGACCAAAAGAACAAGAGGCCGGACACAAGACACTGAAATGAGATTCCTTCACAGGGTGGCCAGGACAGACAAGGATAGAGTGAGGAGCTCCGTCATCCAAGGGGAGCTCAAAGTAGAGCGGCTGCTACTTTGAATCAAAAGAAGTCAGTTGAGGTGATTCGGGCATCTTAAAAAATGCCTCCAAGATGCATCCCTTTAGAAATTTCCATGCGCGTCCAAGTAGTTATCATGTTCTGAGGAGGTTTAGAACCCAGGGTGCAGACAGACACATGGTACTCAAAGGTAAAATAAAGAAAAAGCAGATTTATTTACAAAACACAAAACAAAGCTGACAAAGCAGCAAAACGTACAAGAACTCAGGGAGCCAAACAGAACATGACTGGCTGTGGGAAGCACAATCCACGGACAAGGTGGAAACACATAGATGCTGAACTTAAAGAGACTTTAACAACAAGACTCAGTGATGAACACCTGGGGTGATTGGGATTGGGAACAGGTGAAGTAGGAGGGGAGAAACACCAGGGAAGGCAGGAAACACAACTAATTAAAATAAACACAAGAGTCTCAAAACTTAAAGAACACAAAACACCAATAAAACACAGATTCTCACACTAGCAGGATGCACTGCGGAAGTCCCCGAACTTGCTGGAAGGACTGTGTATTTCCTCTGGCCTGGGAACACCTTCGATGGAGAGATGTCTGGGTTTTTCTTTTTGGATCTGTTGCCTCTGTGACCCGACTACAGATAAGTGGTAGAAGAAGGACATGGAGATGGAGATCAAGTACAATTCAATTCAGTTTATTTATATAGTGCCAAATCACAAGAACATTTACATACTTGTACATAGAAAAGCCAATTGGTAAACAGACAGGTTGAATCTTGGCTTTGTCACAGTCTCCCATCCTGAGCAAGCACAATGGTAACAGTGGAAAGGAAAACTCCCTTTTAAAAGGAAGAAACCTCCAGCAGAACCAGGCTCAGGACAAGTGGCCATCTGCTTTGACCGGCTGGTTGAGAGGACAGAAAGGAGAGACAAACAGAATGGTCGGTCCAGATATAGGTCCAGGTGTACCTGAAAGACCAGAAGAAAAAAAAAGAAATAAACCCTGACTGAAACTCTTCAAACAGATTATTTCTTTGTAGATGTTCACGTAACTGACCTGCTATTATTTTCTCTGGATTTTTTTTTTAGATGAAAGTTAGATTAGATAAAGGTCTATGATTGGCCAGAATTTCTGAATCAAGGTCAGACTTCTTAAGTAAAGGTTTCATTACACCAACCTTAAAGCACTGTGGTACGTAAACATTCATTAAAGACAAATTAAGTAGTGGACAAAATGTGGACAAAATTTGGTATGTGTAAAAAAAAAAAAAAATTAAAAAAAAAAAAAAATGGTGGGGGGGGACCAAAATTGCTACTCCATAATTGATATGCATTTTTTCTATTTTCAACTTTTTTGTATTTGTTAAGATAATGCAGATGCTACAGCTGAGAAGCTCTGGGTATTACTTTAGGGGAGAGAAAACACTGCTTTTGTGTATTTAATCAGCTGGAAAACTCATAATATATAACATTTTATGTAGAAAAAAAGCAGCTTTAAATGAAAAACAATAGAGGTAGCTGCTCAGTGAATTTTAAGATGTTTTTACTCAGACACAGCTAAGTAAAGTGAGAGCAGAACTGCCCTAAAGCAATGCAATATTTCACAACACTGATGGTAAATCACAGAAATCTGTCAATTTTTTTTGCATTTACCCATCAACATTGATAATATCAACCAGAAGACACAGCAGCTACCTGTTCATGTATACAACATGAAACTGCACTGATAAAATCTTTAGATGGTGCACAAACAAAAGAATCATCTTAGGTAAGCCGCCATGTGCAACATTTATTCTCCTGGGTGCTTGTCAGCCTGCGGCAGGTTTCTTCAGCCATTCATCTATTTTCTACACCTGCTTAGTCCTGTTCAGGGTTGGGAGGAGCTGGTGCGAGAGGTGGGTTACCGCCAGTCCATCACAGGGACAACACAGAAACAATTGTGTGCAGGTTAATTTAAAATCTCCAGATAATTTAACATGCACGTTCCTGAACAGTCAAAAATAATTATAATAATAATCTGAATATTTGCAAAGAAAGCATTCATACTCCACACAGACCTCAGATGTATGAGAATTCATTTTGTTGATTCTGAAATAAATGTTTTCTTTGTTTTATTTTTCTTTATTCCTTTTGTCTAATCCTGTGTGTGTGTGTGTGTGTGTGTGTGTGTGTGGGGGGGGGGGGGGGGGGGGGTGTCAGTTATTTGTATCATTAGCACACAATCTCATGAATCACTAGACAGATTTTAATAGATTTTTTTTTTTAATCACTGAGACATCTACAGAAGATAAATTTTTGGACTCACACCCATTCAAGATGGCTTACACTAACAACCAACCTTGGGCAACACCAAAAATGGCTATGTTTCAGCTAGTGTTACAGATATTGAGCTAAAATTTGGATTTGGTGTGATAGACGTTGATACTGATCCCCAGCGTATAGATGGAGTGCAACACAACGGGCAACATTGCTGCTTAAAATTGTGACATTTGTTGGAGTCAACACAACTTATCTTTTAACAACAAATCTCAAAACCACTGCAAGAACTGTACAAAATGCTGAGCAAGTAATTACTCACTCAGTATCTACATCTGATTAACTTTTGGAGTCTTCAGCTTTCACAACATGATCACAGCTTAGCCAGTTTTCAGATATTGAGCTCAGATTTGGCATGGCAGCTGAAAGTTGATCACACCACATACTCCAAGTGCTACCAGGTTATGTAATATATATATATTGCAGGATTACTTGTATTTTGAGTTTCAAACAAAATGTCAATAACTCCATCCCTTCTCATCATAAGATGATCTTAGTCAAAAACAGTGGTTCCTAAATGTGGTCCTTGAGGAACACCATTCTGCATGTTTTAGTTGTTTCCCTGCTTTGACACATCATAATTGAATGAAGGGGTGATTAACAGGCTTCTGCAGTACTTGACAAAGTAATTAAATCACTCAGTCAGCTGTGTCGGAGCAGGGAAACAACTAGAAACATGCAGGGTAGTGTTGCTTGAAGACCAGGGTTGGGGTTCACTGGTGTGAAAGGTGGCGGGTGGTATACATTCCTTTATGTATAATGCTAGTCCTTCATTAGAATCAAACTGTTAGTAACTGGAGGGTTTCTTCAGAGCTGTTGAGATGTTTCACTCTGGACCAACGTGGGAATAAAATAATTTAACAACAAACTAAACATTCCAACAAGTTTGTATCATCTCCCCATCTGTTGAACGGCCTGGTTTTGGCCATCAGTCATAACCTCAGTGTCTTTTCAGGTTCCAGCGTGTTCACATTTAACTGTGTCATCTTGTCACTGTTAATTTGTTGTAGTTGAGAGATCTTATCTATAATGACAGAGAACTGGGCCTGAGATTGTCAGGCAGGCTATCAATTTTTCATCATCTCTTTGATTTAGTGTTTGCGTGAAGGCGGGTACAGTATTTATCAGCGTGTAGGTGTCCCTTGTCCCAGATTTCTTGGCTCGTTTGAAACACTGTTAACTGCAGATGCCACTCAAGACAGATTGACATATAGGTCAAGTCAAGAGTGGAGATGGTTCAAAATCTACTAAAAAGGAGAGGAAATAAAGCAGAGCAGAACATATTCCACTGAAACACGCACGTGGGTTTCTCTACGCAGGTCGCGGCAGGCTAATGCTTTATCTTTCATTATTTTTCTCCCTGACATCTTCGCACTTGAGTGCATTGCTGGCATGCACCAAAAAAAAAAAAAAAACTGTGTGATGTTTCAGCATATAAGACTGTGTGAGTGTGGAGGGTAAGGTGCAAAGGATTTGGAAGAGGAAATGGATTGAAAAGGGAGAGCATTAAAGTATTAAGACATTTTGGTGTGGGCTTAGTTAAGGGCAGATAAAAGAGGACTGGAGGCTCAGATGAAGAGCTGGGGTCTGATGGTGAAACTGCTCCAGTCCTTTTGGTTCATTCACATGTGTGCACCTGAGCTGGCTGTGCTCGCCTCAGCAAAATAAAAAGCAAAGCTCCACAGAGTCTAAGTTCATACAAACTCTCTTTTTTTATTTACGTGTTACATAACCTTGGGATAAAATGCACATACAAACTGGTTTTCTGCAGTAGTTGACAACATTTTGACATCACTGCGGCTGCGGCCTCAGTTAGCACTGAAACCTTGCACCTGTGAGGTGCCAAGGAAAAAAGTCAAGATGATACTTGTGCTCGTTCACAGACAATGTCCGCATTGTTGTAAAAAATTAGCCTAAACAAAACCATCTGGTGTGTGAGCACACACCAGTTTCATTTGCTCGAGGCATTGTTGGTAGATTGTCTTTTTCCACACGCTCCTCTTCTGAAAGAGGTCTGTTTTAACAAAAAGTAATAACATCTGAGGGCATGCATGCTATTTAATTTCTTTAAACTGTTACAAAACAACGGATTTCTTTTAATGGCTCAGGAAAGATTAGCATCCAAGCTACCTAACACATAAATCCTGACAGCATTTATCCTGCCAAAGTAATGAATCACTGGTTGGATTAACACATAGCCCGGCATGACACTAAGTGTACGGCCCAGAGAATTAGTGTGGCTCTGTGAGATGGATTGCTCCTGAAAATTTGAATTTGTCCTCAACTTATCAGCACAAATGGTAAATTATTGATTACAGTTGGAATTTAGTTCATGGTTACAGAAAAGTGAGAGTTTATGCTCCGAAAACACCCTGTACGACAATATGCTGACAGATGGATGATTGCATTGCTTTATTTTTACGCCCTGCAGAAGCTTTTAACTTTGTGGCGTTCTAATACAGATCAATAAAATAAAAGTGTATTAAATGCCAAGAAAGTCCTGAGTAGTCAAGTTCTTACAACAAACAAATGAGGTGATGATACATGTTTTTATCTGTTATGACTTGTCAAACTGCTTTCTGGAATTGAAAAAGACTTTATGACAGTTTAAAATATGTTGTTTTTTTCACATACAGAGAACAATATTATGCTTTCATATTATAATGAAAGACAAGCATTCCTTGAAGGAATTTATTTAACCTGCTGCGCTTCATGCCAGAGCTAAGAAATGAGCAAATTGTAGCTGTTTTGAACAGGCAGTAACTACTAAAACGCATAATTCAATTAAATTCAAAATAATTAACCCCAAAGGGAAATTAAATGTTGTTGTGGCTCATCATCCTGGTTTCATTAAGAGTTGTTATAGATGCTAATGGCTGTGGGCAGGAAGGATCTCCCACAGCAGTCTGTCCCGCAGCGGATCTGAAGAAGCTGGCTGCAGATGCCGATCCGTTCACCTGGACCCAACAGGCCTCTCTGTCCTCTTGGGCTGCAGGGCCACCTGAATGTTAGGCAGAACTCCTCCCTGAGCAATGGTCTCTCCTCTGAGCCACATTTCCTGCCATCTCCAGGATCTCAGCAGTCAGTCACTCGAGCACCGCCGCCAGGTAGACAGAGATGCATCCACGGCACCTCCTTTACAACTCACTTTTGGAGATGTAGTTGAGATATTATTTGAGCTTTAGATGTTAATCAGCTGCTCCCAGTTGTAAAAAAAAAACAAAAAAAAGCACATTGTTGTTATGGTTACACTCCATAACAAATGTCCAAAAGTAAAAGGTTTTCAGTGAAAAATCCTTCCAGCTGCACAACATCTGATATAGTAATCATCCGAAAAAAGCCATTTACATCCAGAGGAAATAAAGTTTTTCAAAAGCAATACCCCAGAATGAAAGTAACAGCTACTCCAACATGCAGTGTAATTCTAATAATCCCATTGACCACTGCATCTTGACAATGTCAAAGCTTTTTTCCTAATGAAAATCAGTATAATAATAATAATAAAAAAAAAAAAACAAAGTAGGGAGAAATTCAGGTGGAAATGACTTTTCACAAAGCAACTACAGTAGTTTGTTCTAGTCCATCATGGATCCCCATCATACCTTGTCTTGATAGCAATAACAGCTAAGAATAGGTTATTAAAAATTGGTTTCAGGGATTTGCTCTTGCGGTGGCATATGATGCAGTTGGTAGAGCTGCCGTCTCTCAGCAAGAAGGTTGCCGGATGGAATCCCTGCCGGGGACCTTTCTGGGGGGAGTTTGCACTTCTCCGTGCATGCAAGGCTTTTCTCCAGATACTCCAGTTTCCACAGACCAAAAAAAAAAAAAAAAAAAACATACACGTTAGTCTGATTGATGTGAGTGAGAGTGTTAATGATTGTTCATGTGGCCCCATGATGGACTGGAGATCTGTCCAGGTTGTAGTTGGAAGTGTAAGTTGGAATGCCAGAGATCCGTTCTCACGCGGCATCGTAAACCGAATTTGACGTAAGTTGGAACGTACGTAAATACATGTGACGTACCTGTTTTACCAAGAGCGTAAACCGATTTTCGACGTAAGTCCATGGTGATGGCCTTCCTTTTCCTCGATGCACTGCCATCAGAAGTCCTCCTTGCGTTTTGGGAGCAATAATGAAGGGCTAATGGCCTACTGGGATGCTAGTGAGGCCGTCCTCCTCCGTACAGTACTGTATTCTTCCGCCGCTGCGTTACCACATTTAATGTCATAAAATAGCCATAAAACCGACGTAAAAACCAACGTAAAACCGACGAAACAGCGTAACGTGAATAAGGGAGATGTGTCGTAACCTCGAAACGTCGTAAGACAAGACCGCCATAACCCGAGGACTACCTGTAGTTAATGAGATCAACATAAAGCCCTGATCTATGTATTCTATAATTAACTTTCTGATTGAAGACCTGGTCAATAAGACTTCTCATGAACTAATCTGCAGCAGAAACTCTCTGAATGGAATTTCTGGCTGCGCACGTTGCTTTGCAGAACAGAGACTGAAGTTCACTGTGTTTTTAATCCCTTTATATTTAAATAAAGTGTGTTGTTAATTAACATTTAATACCCTGAGTTTGACCCGTGAAGCATGAATGTCACTCCCTTGAAGTTCAGCTCTGCACTCTTCCCCAAGTAATGAAAACTATTTTAAAGCTTTTGTTGCTTCAAAATCCTACAAATTACACTTTGCTTCAGCTGAATTCTCAGACATGTCAGTCAAAGTTCATGTCATCCACTGACCTTTCCTGGAGAACTATGTGCAGATGGCTCAGCTCACCTCTTCCAGTCACAGAAAGTTGTCACAAACACATCCTGGTGCCGCCATGAGTCGAATCAGCTCACAAAATGGCAAAACTATTAAGTGTTTTATCCCACTTTGGTTCATGCTTTTACTTGCAGGAGAATGAGTTTCACGAATTTCTAATCCTGACCTCGTATCAACTTTTAAGTGAGTCCTCTGATGTCTGAGGGCTGCAGGCCAACTGAGCTGTGTGTCAGTGAGGAAGAATTTAGCTAAATCCTTTTAGCTTTGAAACTCCCTGCCAGAGGAGCTGAAGTTTGGAGAAGCATGTCTCTTCAACCAAAACAACTTTTTATTAAAAATAATCTTAATGCTGCACATGGGATTCAACATTAACAGGTTTTTTTTTTTTTTTTAGATTTTTTTTTTAATTTTATTTTAGGATAAGACAATGCTTAATAGATGAAAAGTTTATATTTGTGGTTACACATGGTTCAATAAAAAAAGCAGTTTAAATCATAGTTTTATTCACATTTTTACAGCACAAATGCTAAAATCACATTGACATGTGCAGCGATGGTTAAGTGGCTAAGACAAAGTTTTGATGAATTGTCAGTCGGAGTCAGATGCAATAATGAACTTGACATCACCATGGCAACCAGGGTTCACCTTTGATAATAAACTGCTTCATCTCTGCTCTATTAAAATAAAAAAATAAATAAATAAAAAAACACTTTGTTCCTTGTAAACTTACTTTTAGAGCCTTCTGTTGTCCCTGTCACAACATGGTGTTGCTGCAACAAAACCCAAATTTACATTAAAACAAATGCAATTTCTCAGTTGCAATATGTTACACAATTATTAAATGCTATTGTGTGTACAATATTGATTTAAGTGATTTGCAATTTATCACATTTTGCTTGTGTTCACATTTTACACACCTTTTCAGAATTGGTTGCAGGAAACACTTCTCTTTTGAGTCTGCAGGTGGCGCTGTTCAGCCCTTGTTCATCTAAGCATCAGACCCCCCTCCTCCTCCTACACAGACACACACGCACGCGCGCGCACACAAAGAGAGAGAGAGAGAGAGAGAGCGAGAGAGAGAGAGAGCGAGAGAGAGAGAGAGAGAGAGAGAGAGAGAGTGA
>JARVGV010055711.1:0-12785 GCA_031762435.1 Hypsolebias longignatus | reverse complement strand
AAAGCAGAATGGGAGGAAGATCTTTCAGTTGTCAGGCTCCTCTCTTGTGGAACCAACTTCCAGTTTCTGTCTGTGAGACTGATACATTGTCCAGTTTTAAGACTGGGATTAAGAGTTTCCTTTTTGATGAATCCTATAGTTAGGGTTGGTTTGGGTTTCCTGAGCTGTCTCTTAGTTATAATGCTATATAGGCTTAGACTGCTGGAGGACAAACTGACCACATCTCCTCAAATTAATAGATACAAATGAATAATGAATCATTTGCATTTGTAATTATCTCTGTCTTACTTTGTGTTTTATTATTATTATTATTATTATTATTATTATTATTTGTCTTTCCTCCTAGAGAAAGACCTGCTCCTTCCTTTCTGAATCTGGCATTCTGTGTTCGTTACTTCCTGTCCTCTCAAACAAACCCCAGCCGGTCAAAGCAGATGGTCGCTCATCCTGAATCTGCTTCTGCTGGAGGTTTCTTCCTGTTAAAAAGGAGTTTTTCCTTTCCACTGTTGCCACTGTGCTTGCTCTGGATGGGAGACTGCGACAAAATGAATATTCAACACAATCTGCTGGCTTCCTTAGATAGATAATCTTCCTAATTGACTTTTTTTTTTTTTTTTTTTTTTATGTGAATGTTTTTGTGCAGTGCCCCAAGACTTGGCACTATAGAAATAAACTGAATTGAAATGAACATATTAGATTTGACTGTGTAAACCAGTTTTAGTCCAGCAAATAAAGAAATAAAAACATTTAATCGATCAAAACTAAAAACATTAGACCTGTCATTTTCTTGTCGAATGAAGTGATTACACAGTATATTGTAAAATCTGGACGGGGGGAAAGTGTGAGACTACCTACGATTAGTAGCTCTGATTAAAAGGAACACCTGGACTCCATCAAGACACCGGTCCACAGACTGTCCACAATGTCCTATAGAAACTGAGAACTTTTTCACGTTTCTGCAAATATCAAGAGAATTTCCAGCAGAGTATTTGCACATATTTACCCTTGTGATGCTTAGTCACAGTCAAATTCTTAAAAAAAAAGCTTGCACATGCACGCACACACACACACACCTGTGGCGTGATGCAGCTGCGTAACGATGCAGGGTGTTCGGTTTGTTCAAACACGAGGAAACGAGAAAACGTTTTAATCCAGTTTGATCTTTTCCACACTCACACAAAGAGTTTTACATGGGTTCATGTTAAAGTCACTGACGAAGGCAAAGCTTGTCCTCTGAAAGACACTCACGCCTGTTCGTGCGCGTACAGCTGCTGATTGTGATCGACAAAACATCTTGTAGCTCAAATCCTCCTCAAAGAATGCTGGTTAAGGTTAATGATGATTATGATGAAGATGAGACTCAAGAGAAGCCGCCTCTGCTTTATTCTCCTTTTAGGGAGGACACACTCCCTAATGGTTTCATATGTGCACATGCAAACACGAGCAGAGTGGTGCTGGCTTTCACACACACAATGTCCTTAATGCAGATCACCGCACACACTTGCAGCCACTCATTAAAAACAACAATTAAATCCCGGTACGGAGGTGCAGCAGACCTCCCCCCCCAAGGAACCAACATTTGTCAATTACTGGAACGAGGGGAGACTTTTACACAGAGGGCAAAGAAAATTGAGGAGGATGTAATCACCACCTTTACAAAGCCGGGTTGGTATTGTTCCAACACGGACAACATGTTAGTCATTTGCACTTTAATGGGATAGCCAACCTCTTGGGTGAGACGTGCTCCTCAAATGGTCTTCCTTCACAAATCTCACCCAAGGCCTGAGGGCAAGAAGATGGAGAGGCTGCTCTGTTTGGAAGGAGGCCTATCTGATAATGCACCACTGCCCCCTTATGGTTACATTTCTGTCAAAACCATACATATTTTTTAATAAACATATTGAATATAAGATAATACATTATCTAATGACAGTGTTTTTTTTTGTAGGGAAAGAAGGAAAGTCAAAGGGTTGCATAATAACCTAGTCATGAAAACCATAGGGCTGTAATTTCAGATGAAACCTAAATATTGAAATAAAATATTTAAAAGCTCTTTCTGACGTGTCAGAAACTAATAACTTGGCTGATTTGTGTTGAAAGTTATAGGAGCCTGTTTTTCTATTTTCCGGGACTGCCACAAACTCATAAACGGGCTGACAAGGTCGTTTAAAGTAAATCAAGTTCGTTCATTTCCAGTCATATTAAAGTCAGTTTTATGTTTTGACCTGATTTTTGTTTTTTTTAAATTGATTAACAGCTATATCAACTTTTTTTGAGCGGAATGGCTCGGATGATGGAATAAAGCTGTGCGGTGTGCAGAGATGGTCAGCGCCGCGCTGACACCTAAATGTCACAAAAAGGTAACGTATTTGGAAACGCTGGAGCTTGAAGGATTTACTCGTGGTCTTTTGGACGCCAGGTTACGTTCAGCGGGACGTCGGCTCATTTTTCCACCGATTGTTGAGGGCCGGTCGGATTCAAGGACGCTGACCCCCGGACCTTTTAGAAGCTGCTCCTTGAAAACTAGTGACTAATGGCGGGAACGTTTCTGGAGGACGTCACCGCAACATAAGACGACCGCTCGAGGCAAACGGGAAACTTATAGAGCTGCATGTGCAACGTTTTAGTCTTTTTCCTTTCCAGTCTGCGATCATCTTTACGATCGATTCTCTGTTTGGTTTGGACACCGTCTTCTCTCTCGTTTGCTCTACATGCCGAGAATTTCAAGCGACACGTCCACAAAACAAATCAATACTTCTATTGTCCGTAAAAACGTCTGCGCCTCCACGCAAACACATATCCAGCATCTCTAGACGACGTTTTAGCTCCGTGTCTCGCAGCTGCTGTTATTTTTACTGCCAATGCTACAATCTGGAGATGCTTTCTCGTGCATTTTAGACATTCTTCCACTAATATCGCTGACGAGCTAACGAGAAACCGCGTTCGCTTCTTAAAAATAAGTACAAAGCAGCTGCTGTGCGACCTTGTTGACATTTTCCAGTCAAGATCTCACAGTCAACTGAAGCTGTTAATTAACCACAATCTCACGTTTCTCTCTCTTTTTAAGAGTAGGAGGTGGAAATAAAGCAGGTAATTGAATTGAGCAGGCAGCATCATCTGTTTGAGTAAACTTTACTTGAACTTGTCAGTTGTTCTGTTCATTGCAGCCCCAGACAGGTAGAAGTCGTTTCCACTCGGCTAGTTTCTGGTTTTTAAAATGAAACAACTTGCCCAAGGAGACAAAGTTCAATTATAACAATTGCACGGTTGCAGCAGCTCCACCCTTGAGCACAATGAGACTGTCTTCTTTTTTTAAAAACAACAAATAAAAATGGCTTTTAGGTTGTTTTTGTCTGTAGCTATTTCAAATCTTATGCTATTTTAGTAGGTTTTTTTTTCTTTTCTTGTGTGTTAAATTGGAATATTTTATGCCTTTTGGATATTTGTCCTGTAGGTTACATGTTTTTGTTCGCCTGGTCATTTTGTATGGCTTTCTTGGACACAGGCTGCATTTTCAGTACAAAACTCACAGATCATCCTTTCAAGATTTGTAGTTATGTTGTGCTACCTTCTGTTGTGTATAAGATATGAATTTATAGAATTCAAAATCTTCTAACATACAAAGCTCTCAACAACCTAGCTCCATGTTATATTACAGATATTCCATTTATTCCTAACGGAGCCCTTCACACTCAGACCGCAGGTTTACTTGTGGTTCCTAGTTTTCAAAAGCAGAACGGGAGGAAGATCTTTCAGTTACCTGGGTCCTCTCTTGTGGAACCAACTTCCAGTTTCTGTCCGTGAGGCTGACACGTTGTCCAGTTTTAAGATTAGACTCAAGACGTTCCTTTTTGATAAATCGTAGGGTCGGCTTGGGTTTCCTGAGCTGTAACCTGCTAGAGAAAACAGTTCCACTTCTCTCCATATTTATTTTAATTGTATTTTACTTTGAAAACTTACATTATTTTATTTTGTTTTTTGAATGTCCAGAGGACCAGACTCAGCTTTTTTTTTTTTAGATTTTCTACCTGGATTATTGAGCATGCATCAGGGTATTAGTAAATGAGCGTACAGAAACCAACACCGCGCGAGTGAAAACGTCTTGTTTTTCCCATTCCTGTGCGAGATGGCAAACACACGTGCTCAAGGGCAGAGCTGCTGCGATTGTGCAAGTGACAGAATATTTGATTTGACTTTTATTTTTTTAAATCCAAGCTGTTTTGCTTCACAAATTTTCATTTAGACAGGAATATGTTAAAAGTCAACCCCCATGTGTGAACCCAACCCTCAGGAGCCAGGTTTCCGTTTTCCCACCTCCTGCTCTTGGCTTCTGCTCCCGACAAAGTCACAACTTCAAAGTCAAAACAGAGGAGAGGTGATAACACACACACACACATTACACCACCCAGACGTCCTAGTTTTATTCTTATATATTTCCTCTCATGCCATGCAATAGGGCTCCTTCACCTTTCGTGATACATATTTGAAGCTCTGTGCAATTTCACCACCGTGTTTCAGAGGAATCCCTCTCGGAGTTGAACTTGAACTTCTCTTGTCATCATGTAATATTCTCCCTGAAACACAGAGGCCAGCTCCTCTACCAGGCTTGTTGAGACATTTGTTCTCCTGCACTTCTCTCCGTTGCTACTATTGCACAGCAGAAACAGCGTACACGTCTTTACACATTGATTTTGGACTAAATTGTAAGTGGACCGAGACGGGGTAGAGGCAGGGCAGAGGACTTGGGACCAGAAAGTTGTGGTTTGATTCCCGGCCATTCCCACATGTCGTGGTGTCCCTGAGCAAGACACCCAATAATTGCTCCCCGGGCATTTACATAGCTGCCCACTGCTCCACCTGGGTATATCTCAGGTGTGATGAGTTAAATGCATAGAACTAATTTCGCCATTGTATGGGAACATAGTGATGACAATCTCAGACTTCCCTTCCTCTAAATTTACCAAACAAACCATGACTTGGTTATCCTCGGACACATAGTCACATGTGGACATTTGAAATTAGGGCTGTTCTGTTTAAGATAGTTGGTGTTTGTTGATCTTACTTGTAACATAGAGATGCTATTAGAATTTAAATATAATTTACAGGACATATGCTGAAGCTTTTTCCAGGAAAAATATCTGAGACATCATGGATGAAGACATTAAAATGACTGACAATAGGTTAACAATACAGTGGTCCCTCGCTACGTCGTGGTTCGACTTTAGCAGCTCTTTCACATTTTTTTTTTCAATGACTGTCAACTTTAATTTTACTCACGTGTTTGGGATGGTACGGGATTAAAAATTTAACCAAAAAAGAAATGGATAAAAATACTTTGGATAGGTGCCGCCATTTTGTAGTTTTCTTTTAATAAGCCTGAACTTTAATGACAGTCGAAGAACTACACTACCCAAAAGCCAACAGTGTTTCCGGCCACTGCGTTCTACCAAAATGGAGGGAAAGTTTTGCAGTGCAAATCTACACTATCTATGAAGCTCACGTCACAAATAATCTTGAAGCTTCCTGAAACTGAATTATCCACACATCAACCTGGACGGGGCGGTGGGCTTCGTCGCTGCAGGACAGCTCTGCAGAACAGGAACCGAGCTGCTGTTCTGCAGAGCTGGTGAGAACAATTTTGTAGACCTGTGCAGTACATGTTAAAATGATGTAGATTCAAGAGTTTAGAACATTGCAAGAGTGTGGGAAGGATTTATAGCCTTAAATATTTATATAAATACTAAAATAAATGCAGTATAGCGTTCCTACTTCACAGTTTTTCTCCTCAATAATCGAGGGACTACTGTAGTGACATGTATGGGAGAGCATTTTTAGATGAATTAGTTGGAGTATTTTGATATACTGGTACTTATTGATGCTTGTATATATTGAGTCAGGTATGCAGAAAAACTAAATGCAGTTTACATCGAGTGCAGACCTGCATTTAAGAATTGCACACCAGTAAAACTGGAAAACTACTGGACTAAACTTTTTCAAACTGCACCGTTTGATTTTTGTGATTTCAAACTTTGCAATGAGTACCTTGACATTTATCATCATCATCAGAAACGCCCACTTTGATTCATACGTGTTATTGATCGATACTGTACACTGTCCCCACTGTAAAATGGATAAATTTGAATTGCAAAAATGATGTCTGCTCACCTGATTTATTGATTTGGCCTAGTTCAACATGCTACAGTAGAGATGCAGCGCACGGCACAACCGGTGGTGCATGAAAACACAAAAACCTCCTCACACACAGGGAGGTCAGTCCGCCTGCTTCTCTGTGTGACAGTAAACCTTTAATGAGTAATAAAAAAACGGGCTGACCTTGAACACCGCATGCTGCTCTCCTGCTACGATCAGATCTGATAAAAGTGCTGAACGAAGCAGTTGCAGAGACACAGCAAGCTTTAGATTAGGAGACGGATCCGTGCAGCTTCCTCAGTATTGCGGGCTCTGTGCCGGTCAGTTGTGGTGAAAAGGGCGCTGAGCTGGAAGGCAAAGCTGTCCATTTAATGGTCGGTCTATGTTCCAGTCCTCACCTATGGTCACAAACTCTGGGAAGTGACTGAAAAATAAGATGACAGATACAGGCAGCAGAAATATGTTCTCTCCAAAGGGCAGTGGGCACTCAGAAACCAGGTGAGGAGCTCAGTTATCCCAGAGAGACTCCATAGAGCTGCTGCTCCTCCACTCCAGGAGCCGAGGTGGTTCAGGCATCTCATAAGATGTCTCCCTAGAGGCCAACTAGACCCTGGGGAAGACCTGGCCTAGGAACACCTTGGAGTCCTCCCAGAACAGCTGGAAGAGGCAGCCAGCTGTGGGCCTCCCTGCTCAGATTGCTGACCCCACGACCTGACTCCAGAACAAGCAGCAGACAATGGAAGAACGATTCTAGAAGAGTCATCCAGAATTTGTTGGATTTACCTGCTCAAACACTTGTTTTGAGATGAAACCGTCACCATCTTTTGACTAAATTATATTAATAGAAAACTCTGTAATTTATCTCAATATTCAAGCACAACGAGGGTAAACAAAATAAAACAAATAAAAATAAACAGCAGTCATTCCTATTTCCTTTCCTCTAGCGCCACCATCTGGTTAGAATCTGAATGTGGCCAAGACTCTCTTCCTTTTTGGACAGTAAATTAAAAACATTCATTAATAAGTGAAAATGCATTTACTGCAAAAATGCAGTGTGAATGTTTATTGCTGAAGAACTTGCTGAAAAACTGCTGAAATCTGTTAAAAAAAATACTGAAATTTAGCTGAAATGAAAGAACGAGTCTAAATCAGCAGAAGAAAACAGAAAGACAAATATTTGCTGAATTAGGTTTAAATAAGCAGAAATGAGCACAAAAAGTGGAAATTACCTGAAAAAAAGCATAAATTATTCAAAACAAACAAACAAAAAATAACAGCTGAAAAGTAGCTAAAAACAGAAATAAGCTTGAATTAGCAGAAGGAATTGGAAAGAGCACAATTTTGTCCAATTAGGCTGAAAATAAATAAATAAATAAATAAAAACGCAGAACTTAGCAACAACAAAAACATTAAATAGCTGAAATGTAGCTAAAAACAAGTAGAAAGAAGAAATTACCAGAAAGAAATCAAGAGAGTACAATTTAGAAATTAGTGCAAAAATTGTGGAATTAGCTGAAAATGCTAAAATTCGCATTAAAACAGCTAAATAGTAGCTGAAATAGCAGGAAAACTGAAATTTGCATAAATAAGCTGAAAGGAGCATAACAAGCTGAAATTAGCAGAAATAAGTTATAAGCTCATAAATGTTTTAGTTACAAAGGAAGAATCTGAAAGGAGCACAAAACAGCTGAAAGTAGCTTAAATTTGCACATGTAAGCTGAAAGAAGCTGAAGCAGAATAAAATGTGAAAGAAGCAGTAAAATGTAAACACGTCTAAAGATTTGAAGGATGTAAAATGAGCTCAGTTCATTTCCTATGAGGAAAAAAAAAAAGGCAGAAAAAGCTAAATATTTCAAAAAAACTAAAGTTACACCGATACCAAAACTCAGCACCCTTCTCCTAAACAAGCTGAATGTTTTGATCAATGATTTGTTGAAATAGCACAAAAATTGTGGAAAGATGCCGAAAAACGCACACAATAAAAATGGATCTGAACTGTGTGAATTCTTTATAAACATTCACACATTAAATGAAGATGTTTGACCGTTTAGCACAGCAAAGAGAACAATCGATTCCACTTTCTAAATGCTCGAGACGAGTAATCTAAACTTAAACGAGATCAGAGTAGAATTGAGCTAAAATTCTAAGAGAACTTGATTTTTTTTTTTTTACAAAGAATGTCCTGATGCATCGGATTCTTCTTCATTGAGAAGAACTCTTCTCCATCGTCCATAAGAAGTGGAGAACTGCAGCAATCACTGTCCCAAAAACACTCAGCTGTTTCAGTTAAACATTTTATTTGTTGTCCAAATGTTTTATCAGTAGATGAGAAATAAAAGGCATTTATTATTTTTCTGTCAACATTCTTTTAAACAAAAATATAACTATTTACAATCACTTGTAAAAAAGACATAGAAAGCGTACGAGCAAAAATGATGTCTTTCTAAAAGACATAAGGTACAACAACTATACATGTGAGAGGAAAGCAAAAAACCTGTAAGCCACAGACGGAGTTTACACCTCTTTGTACAGATTGTGCCGCTCACTCACAACATTTAAGCTTATTGTGCATTTCTGCTGTAATGCTAAAAACGACGTTCACACACGCAGACGTGAAGAAAAACAAACACGCATTCACATCTCGTGTTGCATTCCAGAAAACACGGCAGGAGAAAACGTTTCTAAATCACAATCAGGCTGACAAAAACCAGCTCGGTTTTCAGTTCAGGTGGCGTCTCTCTTTTTTTTACCTACATTTAAATACTGACACGTTGTGCTCTGGTGCATGTAAAAACAAAAAACAACAACAACCCAAAAAAAATTAAAAAAAATAAAATAAAACAGCGGCTAACGAGGAGGAATTAAGCTAAAAGCAAATTTAGCTTCAAAAATCACAAAACGTAAAAAGGAATTTAGGAGTCCATTAAAGCTAAATTATTATTATTATTTTTACATACCAGTGCAGAAGTCAGGTTTATTTAATGGCACGCAGTATGAAAAAGTTGGAACGCATTTAAACACAACAAGCTTCTGATTTCTGAATAAGAAAAATACACGTTTACGCTAAACGATCTATTGGAAGCATTCTGCTTTAAAACTAACGCAGAACATTAATACTGACTTGTGTTTATTAGGAAGACAGTTGTGCAAAAAAAAAATAATAAAAAAATAAACAGGATCTGCCAGTTTCTGACACTATAATAAATATTCTTTTCAGAAAGTCTCATTTAGGAGCATGGCTTCACAAAGAGGCCTTTTCCTGTTCGGTGCAGCGTCAAACATCCGATGAACTCATTTTAATCCATAAAAATGGCAGCAACTCAAACGAGGACCTACTTTTATAAGACGACGACAAAAAAAACTCCAAAACTACGCCTAAATATGATCCTACAGCACACACACAGGACGCCACATCCATCAACAGCAGCAGTTACGCTCAAAGACAGGAAGTGGCAGCAACAACTGAGAGAGAGCAGAAAAATCTAAACGGGCGTCATTAAAAAAAATGACTAGAACCAACAAAAAGTCCTTTAAAGTCTCCTGCCTCAAAGGAACGGGGCAATCACCACCTCGCATTATTCATTTTAACAAAATAGTCCAAAAAAATAGCATCTATACACAACCCTCTTCGCTCAGTTTTTCTTTTTTCTTTACAGTTTACATTAAATTATAGCCAAAAAAACCCACAAAAATATATAAATTCAGACATCTGCGGTGTTCATATATATTAGCACGGATTGTTTCAAAACATATAAGAAGCAACACGATTCCAGTTACACCCCCGACATAGACTACAAAGCTGCTTCCTGTTTAAATACAAATAAAGGTTTTACAAGCGCATCTTTTAAATATTTTTACATTATTTATCATGATGGAGTGAGGGCGTAAGCCAGGGGCAAAAACCGACGTCGTCGTTGTTGCTCGCTCTTTTAAATAAGAACAGAAGCCGCTCCGTACGGCTGCTTCCAAAACGACAGCTCGACTCGGAGCGGTGACCTCCAGCTCGTCCACTCATGCAACTATTCTAATTAACACTGTAAACAAAATAGTGGCGTGAACACTGTTTTGTCGTTATCTGCACCGAGGCCGTATGCGTTTACGGTACGTGCATGCGCGCCGACTTTCAGTGCTCATTTATTCAACGGTTTACTTTTACAGCCCCTGCAATAAAACAACCGCACGTTTATTCTATTTTATTTTTTTTACACAGCAGGAAGCAGCGAGGCGTTTGCTCTTCAGCTCGTTGAACACGATCTCTAATGCAGGTTTTATAGAACATCCAGGAGGCAGCGTGCAGCCGAAGTGCCTCGCGGGTCGAACTGGACGAGCAGCGCCGCTTGTTTGGGTCAAGTAAAGCAAAGTAAGTGCTAACATGCCTTCTTGTTGCTGCAGGGGGTAAATTCTTTTTACGGGATTTAATTTCTGTGCATTTGTCTGTAAACTACACCCTATTCACAGAAAATAAACCATTTATCAAAATCTATATTTCCCTTTGGACTTTAGTCTGTAACAATCATGCTCTTTAAGATGACAAGAGTTAAAACTTTACAAAAAAAAAATGCTTCTCGTTCTCATGTCAAAACTTTGCAGCGCAGAGATTTAACCAAAAATATTACAAATTAAAGGAACTGTACAGCTTGTTGAAGTGTAAAAACATTATGAAACACCTTTAGACATGTGAGCACAAATGGAGGTAAGGTCTGTTTTCAGAAAGGAGTCGTTATCGTCACTCGGTCCTTCCTGGTTTTCTTCTTTTTTTTTTTTTTTAAAGATGTCCGTCTTCAGCGACGTGATTCCATCACACCGCCTCATCCGGCTTTGTTCGAAAGACTTTTAACAAAGTATCTAAAACGTTTCTTCTTGGATTTGTGGGATGGGTTCATAAAAGGAGAAATCACATGACCCAGAGGGGGGCGGAGCTGGAGAATGTGCTCAGATGGGTGAGGACAGGCTTAGTCCAGAGTCTTACCAACATGACTGGACCCGTGTGTGAGGAGGTGTGAGTGTGACTTTACACCGCGGACACTTGTTCATCTGGAGAAAATAAATAAATAAAAAAAGAGAGAGAACATTTGTTAGAAGTCTGAAGCATTTAGACGACTTGAGTGGTAAAAACAGTTACAGTAGACCCTCACTTATCGGGGGTGGGGTGTTACGTTCCAGACACCCCTGCGATAGGTGAACATCTGACAAGTAGGGACGTTATATTTGTTTTAATATTTATATACGGTAGTCCCTCGCTGCTTCACGGTTCGACTTTCGAGGATTTGCTCTATCGTGGTTTTTCAAAGTAAGATTGTACACGAGAAAAAAAATGTACACGACAGGATTGGGATAGTACTGGATACAGTAAAAAGTTAACAAAAAAGTAAAATACTTCCAACAGGCACTGCCATTTTGTAGTTTTCTCTCAATAAGCCTACACTCTATTCCCGCTCAATACAACTACATTTCCCAGCAGCCAACAGGGCCCCGCCCAGAAGCCCCGTTTCCTTCTGCTGAAACACTAGAGGGAAACACAAAGTTTGTTTTCTCAGTCATCCAGGTATATAACAACAAAAAAGGTTGAATCAAGTCATCTGGACTTCGTTTTAAGGGAAGAGGGAAAGTTTTGATCTGATCAGAAAAAGTTTGGTGCTTATTACAGAGACTTTGGTGCCCAGCAGATGCAAAGAACCCACCGAACCGGAGCAGAACTGGACGTCCAAACCCACCGGTGAATCTTGAGAGCCGGTAGCCGGCCCACGAGGACTTCCGAGCGGGACGCGTGCTGCGGAAGGTTCAGCGCTCCATCCGATTAGTTCCTCTCTCGGGTCGGAGCGGAACCGAGCCGCTGCTGTTCTGCAGAGCTGTTCAGTAAAATGTAGCTGCTACATAAACGTACGTTTTAAAATGATCAGGTTTAAGAGTTCAGAACATTGATTGTGGGTTCTGTCACTGTAGGGGAGGCCTCCAGGAACAGAACAGAGTCGGACCAGAACCGTCTGCTGTGTGTCTCTGGGACACGATGGGGAAAGACAGACCCCACACCACTCCTTTCTCTTTCTTTGCTGTGACAGACAGCCTCGGAAAGAGAAAGGAAGGGGCGGGGTCTGTCTTATATGAGTGAGTTGCGCTTAGTCACTCTCTCTTTTTCTAAACTGTCTCCAACTGATTTCATTCTTACGTTGAAAACCCGTGAAAGAGTGAGTCGGCGAAGTCGAACAGCGAAGTATCGAGGGGCTACTGTACTTTCATTTAGCATCATTCTACAGTTTGAACAATTGATCAACTGTGGGACCTAAACCAGTTTGGGTCACGACGTGTCTTTACGGCTAATTTAACAAGCTGTTACAAGTACCGTCACTATCAGCCAGGTCCTGTGGGGGACAGCAGGTGCTGGGCGGTCTGGAGTGTCCTGGTGTGGAGCTGCCCGATCGGGGGTCTTGTTGCTGGAGGTGAAGCCTCCGCGCCTCAGCCAGCCCGCCAGCCGCCCCGGGGCTCTGCAGCAGTTTGCTCCTCCGCAGGGCCACGCTGTAGTCTGGAGGTCTGACGTGAGGAGGGCGGGGGACAGGCCCTGCCAACCCACCCACTACTCCATCTGTGAGACCGAGGTCCCCCAGAGCCAGACCCTGGTAGCCTGGAGGGGTGGGAGG
>JARVGV010055678.1:0-12810 GCA_031762435.1 Hypsolebias longignatus | reverse complement strand
AGTGCCATCCACCTTGTGTATCACCCTTGTGTTACCCACCAACCGAGCTGTGCTGAAAAAATACATATATCTGGTAATATTAACAAATATTATATTTAATAATATTAATTATTATTAACAAATGAAACAATACTTACCTTATTTAATAAAGCCACGGAGTAACTTCTGGGTCCCGAAACAGATGACCGTTTACGTAAAGCCTGTCGACCGATATTGTAGCTCTGTTGCGCTTGGTTATTTTAAATAAACAATCCATGCCGTCCGTGCGGCTCACTCCATCAATCAGCCAGTCATGTGTTATGTATAATCTTATCTTGAAAAACCATGAAAGAGTGAG
Source organism: Hypsolebias longignatus (assembly GCA_031762435.1). NCBI lineage: Eukaryota > Metazoa > Chordata > Actinopteri > Cyprinodontiformes > Rivulidae > Hypsolebias > Hypsolebias longignatus. Next base: position 12,473 of record JARVGV010055678.1, on the reverse strand, counting down.
TCCGTGAAAGTTGAACCATAAAGTATCAAGGACTATTCACAAGTAGGAAATATATCAGACAGCTGCCTATCGTCTCAGGAGTGGACATACTGACAAAAAAGATTTGTCAGACTCTAGGAACCTCATTTATCAGAAAAAAAAAGTTAAAGTTCACAACAGTTCAACTGAAAGTTTGTTTTGTTTAGGCGGAGAACCTCTAAAGGGCACCTCGATGCATTTAAGTGCGCCACTAGACTTTTGGAACAATGTCCGTTGTACAGAGGAGACTAAAGTAGAAAAAATTCCCCATGATGCACTAAAAACCAAACGAGGCAAATCAGCACAAATGTCTCATGCCATCTGTAAAGCACGGTGGTGGAGGTGTGATGATTTGGGCCTGTTTTGCTGCTACAGGACCTGCAGTTTTTGAGTCGACCATGAACCCGTCTGTAGACCAAAGAATCAAGAGTCGCTGGGGAAAAAAAAAAAAGCCAAGGTTTTGCAGTGGTCCAGTAAAAGTCCAGGTCCTCAACCTGACTGAAATGGTGGGACCTGGACAGAAACGAATGTCCACAAGAATCTAAGCAACGTTAGAAGAAAGAGTGGACCACAATTCCTTCACAAGCTGGTGTGAAACTGATAAAGACAGACAGGGAAGGATTTGGAATAGTGAATGTTTGTAGTTTGTGTAGAACGTTTTTTCTGGACTGGAACTGAACGGAGGATGCAGATGGACCTTGATATTTCCAGTGCAAGATACTCAACTGGGCAGGAGTTACTCTGTGGAGAAGAACAGAGGCAAGTTTTGTTTTTTATTTGTCTGAAGTCGTGCAGAGTGACGGATCCTGGTGAGCGAAGAGAGCGATTTTATCTACCACCATGGCAGAGCCAGGGGGTGGCTAATGGTGGCTTTGACCACCGTAGATTAATTTTTGGCCACCCCAGCAGCCACAACAATCATTTGAGGAAATTTAATACAATACAAAAACTAGAATGCATAGTTTCCTCAAATAATAGAGGAGGACGCACACACATGTATATATTTATATTCTGGAGGGGCCATCTTGGATTTTGACGTGGCACATTTTCGATAGGGGCATTTCTTACATCTAGATGCAGTATCCAGCTCACAAATGGACAGAAGGTATTTCCAATCCTCCTCGCTCAGCGGTGATGATGCGGATGTGTGTGAGAAGCGGAGCGCTACGTCTGTAGCATCTTAGCTAACGTCTCTGTATTGCGCACCATTAGCGTAGTGCTACGTTAGTTCTGTTCAAGATGTTGTCAGACTACTTCTTGCCATACCAATTTATTTATAAAGCACTTAAAACAGCAACAAGGCCAAACAAAGTTCTCGTGTCGTACGCTCTAAATAGTTATTGAATCAGGTACTCATGGTGGGCCTGAGGTGTAAATGAACAACTTTTGAAAAAACAGAATTACATTAAACCAAAACGGAAGTGGCCCGAATCACATTTGAAAAAAGGGAATGACATTACACTAAAAATATATATTTTTACTTTATTAACTTTATTATTATTATTTATTATCATTATTTATTAACTTTATTTTTCTAATGCGATTCCATTTTTTAAATGTTATTCCATTTTTTCTAATGTGATGTAATTCTGTTTTTTTTTTTTCTTTTTTCTCAAATGTTCATTTACACTTTAGAGCTACCATGGGAAATGACATCTACTTTATTCATAAATTTTCTAGGGGAGGACCACAAGCCCCCTAGACCCCCCCCCACTGTGTCACCCCCCCCCCAGATGCTTCTAACGCCGATGGTTCCTTGACTCTGTTTTTTATCTTTTGCATTGTTTTTGTTTAGCAAATTATGACACGATAGAAACTGTTGTGTTTGAATATTTTAGAGCCTGGTGAAGATTAGATCATGATGATTGATTGATTGATTGATTGATTGATTGATTGAGATCATGTTATGTCCCGGTACGTCCAAATCTACATTTGACAGAGGGTGATTATTTTTTCCACATCTCCATTATCCTGTCCACAGTCCACTCAGTCTTCACAGATCCCACTGTGCCTTCCTGCAAGATCAAATTTAGATAATTGTCCTTATCTAGAACTTCTGATGAGAGTTTTTAAAATGTTTAATAATTAAGAAAGATAATGACAAAAAAACTGATAAAAATGCAAATGGAACACCTTGAACTTTTCAGCACTTCATCACAAAATAAGTTCATGCAGAGAAGAAAGGGACTGATCATCGAGCTGCAAAGCCGACAAAATTCAAGGTCGGCACAAATAAAGTAAAACACAGAAAGGCTAAAAATACCAGAGACCTTATCAAGTCATGAAAAAGTTCCAAGCTGAATCTTAAAAGTTTCTGACTTACCAGCCGAATTGTTCCACAATCAAAGATGTCCTTCAACATTTACATTTAAATCCAATCGCACAAAGCTGTGAGGAACATTTAAGGACTAACGTCTGAAGGACGCCGCTTTAACAGATTAATGAAGCCATTAACGTCTTAGATCTGCTGTCTGAAAAGACCTCGCTCCAATACTGGTTCCTCAAACGATAAGACGCAAACTCCGCTTTAAACCACAATGATTGACATTATGCAATATTTTGCCTTTGGCACTTGATTGCAAAAAAAAAAAAAAAAAAAAAAAAAATGCATATCCAGACCACAAAGAAGGAAAAATAATGATTCAATCAGGAATCACGAAAAGGAAGAGACCCCTCGGAGAGGACAAACGACGCAATTAACAAATTAAATGCAGCAGCGAGTCATGTTTTTTCTAGTAACGTCGCTTTTGGAGTCGTGGTTCAGTACAAGAAAAGCACAAAGCCAAATCAATCAAAAAACTTTATTTCAGACACATACATGGTCCATAGTAAACAAAAACAACAACAACACACAATAAAAAAAGAATGTTCATTTATTGCTATAAAAATTAAAGCACCAGTGACTTTACAGACTCCGAGCTTGGTACAGGGTTGGTCAGAGTATAAATGTTGCTATTCACTAGGCCTGTCACAATAAACAATAAATCAATTAATCGCTTGATAAATTTAAAATGATCATCCTCATTTTCATTTATTGGCTTTATCGTTTCTTCATGTCTCTTTCTACTGAAGACACTGGATAAAAAGCTCAACTCTGCTGCTCTTCACTGACCCCTCTCTCTTTTCTCTTTAAAATCTGTTTTAACAGTCCAAAATCGTCTTATACTGCCATCCAGTGGTCAGAAAAGATACTACACAAAAAAAAAGAACCAAAATGTTTTCTTCAATTTGACAATAATTACTAAATATTGTCAAATTTCAAACAATATTATCGTTTATCACAATAATTTCTGAGACAATTAATGGCCCAGTAAAATTGGTTATCGTGACAGGCCTACTATTTATAGTCTGTTAGCCTACACACATCTGTATAAGGTTTGGAAGCACAGCGGCACAAGTTGGTGCGTTGGCATTTACAAACATCTGACTGGCACTACTCCATCACGGCACCTTAAGCAGCATCCTCACGCCATCATTGTACGCCACCTGAAGTTTATGCTTACTGCTTTTTCTAGTGTTGCAGTACTCAAGACCGGTCTTGGTCTTGAGACCGGTCTTAAGACCACTTTTTGATGGTCTCGGTCTCGGACATCGAGGACTCTGGATTTTATTTCAAGACCAGTCAAGACCACAACTGTGGAAATGTCACCAAATTACCAGAATATTGTCCAGTTTATTTGTTAACATCTTTGTTTTTATTGGATGCAAAAAGTACTGATTCAAATCCAAGCGATAACGTGACTCATTGCTAAATACATGTTTTGTTACCGCTGTCACTCCCACCCCCTTTCACTCACACGTTGTTCAGTACCAAGAGATCACTACAGACAACAGAACGTAATGTCGTGAACAGTTGCAACCAGGAGTGAAAGTAAGCCGGTACAGATAATCTGTGAAAAGATTGAGCTCCAAGACTTGAGCTCTTGTTCTTGACTTGGTCTTGCTCTCGGACCCCAAAAGCCTTGGTCTTGTCTTGGTCCCGGCACACTCTGGTCTTGGTCTTGACTTGGTCTCGGGTTAGGTGGTCTTGACTACAACACTTTGTTTTTCTGTAATGCCGCCACAGATGAACAGTATACATAATAATAATAGCACAATATCTCTTGTAAATGAGTCCTCGATTGTGGTGGACAAATATTAATCGATGATGGCTAAGGCCACCATTGACGACCCACTGGCTTTGCCACTGCAACTGGTGGTGGATAAACTTGCTCCCTCTAACCAGGATCCATCACTCTGCATCGCCTTGAACTGCTGTATTCTTCTACACAGTGTAGCTCTTCCCCACATGAATATCTCAGAGAATAAAAACATCAAGGTTTTCTTGCATTCCCTGTTCAGTTCCAGTCCAGACAAACATTGAACTTAAAAAAAATACAAACTTTCACTCTTCAAATCCCTGTTGACGTCGACGTACCGCTCTTTTAGTACATTTTCACAATGTGATGTTAAAAATCAAACTGGAGATTATTGTTGTGCAGGTATAATTTACTGCTACAAGTTCCTTTAAAGAAGAAGTTCTTGAGATTATTCACAGTTATGCCAGTTTGCTACCATTATTAGAAAAAGTATTGTAAATATGCACTGCTAAAAACACTGTTTAAAAAAAAACATGTATTTCAGCAATGATCCTGTTACGATGGATCCAGTGACGTTTCTTCCCCCTGACATTTCAAACTCTCCTGTTATTTTCTGCCAAGCTCGTGTTCTGCTCGCGGCTCTTCTCTGATTTATATAAAGATACAGTCACGAGCTCCGTCTCCGTGGCCTCAGGCGAACGTCGCGCCGCTACAAATGAGCCGAACCAGGCCACAACTGGATTTAACCCTGGCACTCAGTCTCGCCGTCGCCTAATTTGGGGAGTCAGGTGATGATGGGGGAGCTCAGCCTGGTCGTGGGACACGGTTAGTGTTACATTTATTGGAAACGTACAAGGCTGTGATGTTCAAGCTGAGTTAAAATGATGGAGGTAAAGGAACACGAAGACGACGCCGAATGCTGCCATCCTGTTTCAGACTGGAATTATCTTCCAGGAATCACGATGTTCTTCCTCGTGGAAACACTTAATTTGTGGATGAGCTCATTTTTGAGTTGTGGGATCTACGCTGCTGAGCTTCACCAGTCTCTGGTAGTTTGACAGTTTTTAGATTGCTAGAATGCCTTACAGGTAAACTACAGCAGCACGCTGACCTTTGGCGCCAAAACATCTGGCATTAACGAGCGTCTTGCATTTAAGATATTGGTGGTTCTTTATAAATTCCCTCCCCCTAACTCTTTTTCTTTGATGAAACACCAAGACGTGACAACGTGGTAGAAGTATCACCGACTTGGACTTTTATCAACACGTTCACGCTAACACAGTCTTGACATCGCCGCGGGGGGGTTTCACAAACTGCTCACGGCTGTGAGCTTCACGTCACCAACCAGCCTGTTTTATACACCTTTTTAAAAATCTTATTATCACTTTATTTTTTTAAATTAGGACTACTGGTAAATTACAAACATCAGTTTGCCCTAAACTTGTCAAGTGAGTTTAATGTTATTTACTGTATATTTCTAAGTGATTGGTAAGAATTTAAATGTGTATTTTTTTTTTTTTACATTTATTGTCACATCAACGAATATTATCATCTTGGTAACACGTTACAGTAAGGTGCACACAATTTGTTTAACTAGTATGGAACTACGGTGGCCCTAAGGTGTAAATGCACAACATTTGAAAAGACGAAATTACATAAAAAATAAAAAACGGAATTACATTAAGTGAAAGCAGAAGTGGCCAAAATCACATTAGAAAAAACAGAATTACATTTGAAAAAAACAGAATTAAATGTAAAACAAAAAAAACAAAACAAAAAAAAAAAAACAGAATTACATTAAGCCAAAGCAGAAGTGGCCCAAATCACATTAGAAAAATCAGAATCACATTGGGGAAAAAAAACAGAATTATATTAAACTAAAGTAGAAGTGCCCATTTAACCCACCTGTGATACACCCAGGTGGAGCAGTGGGTTCCACCTGGGTGTTGAGTGTCCAGGGAGAAATTAGGTGTCTTGCTCAGAGACACCCTGACATGGGAATGGCTGGGAGTCGAACCGTGACTTTCTGGTCCCAAGTTGTTGCCCTACCTCTACACCATCTCGGACCCTTGATGATACCGTTCATCTTTTGTCTTCCACTTCTTGCAGTCAAGTCATGGGGTGGCAGCAGTTTGAACAGGGGGGACCCAGACATCTCTCCACAGCCACTTCCAGCTCTTCTGGGAGGACTCCAAGGCGTTCCCAGACCAGCCGAGAGACATAGTCTCTCTAGCGTGTCCTGGGTCTTCCCCGGGGATCTCCTCCCTGTTAGACATGCTTAGAAAACCTCCCCAGGGAGGCAACCAGGGATCATCCTCAGATGTCTGAACCATTTCAACTCCTCTCAACGTGGAGGAGCAGCAGCTCCATCATACTCCTGCCATATCCCTATGAGAGAGTCTACCCAGAACTCATTTCGACCGCTTGTATATGGAATCTCGTTCTTTTGGTCACTACCCAGAGTTTGTAAGGGTAGAAACATAGACTGACCGTTAGCATGATGACAACGGTTGGTAGCAATTTTATCTGTGAAAGCTTCAACACCTCCAAACACAATGACTCAGTCTTTGTCTCGTCTGACCATAAAACCTTTCCCCAGAAGGCCTTTAATACGTCCCTCAGCCTCGAAGGGTCACTTTCGGAGCTTCTTTCTCGTGTACACTCTCAGTTCGAGCTGAACGTTGGTCATTAACACTGGTGATTCAGAAAATTCCAGTTTGTAGTAGACCTGGGCCTTGGTGGTTCCTGAACATCTTAACCAACCGTTCACCCGAGAGGAAGAGACGAGTGCTGGTCAACTCAAGAAACGCTGCCAAACAAGTCCCTTTCCCCGTGACCACTAACGACAACCTTTTATAAAAGGTCATGTGACATTTTGGACCCTTCAGCATCACTTATTTAGATTCAGGTGAAGCTACACATGTATTGAGTTTTATGTAGAGTTTTGACCCTGCCTGAGTAAAAATCCATAGAAAAGTCAAAGTTGTGCACCCAGGTCTTGCTTTTATAACCCATTGAAGTTGTATGTCGTGTATTCAATACACCTTAATAAAAGGAATGGTTGAATCATTAGAAGCCCTGCATTAACAAAACATTAATTCCTTCTACCGACAGCAGCTGTTCATACAGTCAAAGTATTTTTGCTTGATATAACGTTCTCTGAATTACTTCTGAGACTGAGTGTAGCTCGTGACGCTACACGATGCAGACTGTCCTCACGCTGGCAGCAAGGCCTTCAGCACATTCCACCTGTCTTCAGTTGTGCAGCTCAACGCTGCCTGGTATTTTTTTTAACCGTTATTGTACTCACATTCCACCTGCACGCACTCATCACCGTATTTTTATTTTTTTTAACCGTTATTGTACTCACATTCCACCTGCACGCACTCATTACCGTATTTTTATTTTTTTTTTACCGTTATTGTACTCACATTCCACCTGCACGCACTCATCATCGCAGCGCGGCTGGAGTCAGATTCAGTCCGTCTGGTGCATTGTTCACAACCGTTCGAACGTATTAACCGTCAACGTTATCTGCAAGTTCGCCCACAGATCACCGCGAATGGATCCCGACTCCCCCAGCCGTCGATACGAACTCAAATTCAAAGCCTGTGTGTGTGTGTGCTCGAGTTGGCGGTCATCACCGCCAGCTATGACGCCGTCAAATCTCTCCGGGATCGCACTCGCAAAGTGACGCAGCTGTCTGCGAGAGGCGGAGAAGACGGGATGACTCGGGGTCGGCCACTGCCGTCGTGTCGGACATGTTTTTGTTGATCTGCTCCACAGCGGGGCCTTCAGGCTGACTGCACACCGACCCGTGGGACTCCTGTCACCGCGGGGACTAGAATTGAGGTTACGGTTTCAGGGTTTAGGCTTTCAGTTCTGATTATTCAGGGGAAGACGGAGCTGCAGGCGACAAGACGTAACAGTGTCTGGTTTTTGTACACGATGTGTTCACGTATGTCTCGTATCAATACTGTGTATGTTCATGAAGCGTCCACTCTGTTCTGATCCAGGTTTCTTACGTACGATTTTCAGCGCAATTCTCATCCCACAGTTTTCAGCTGTTTCCACAAAACGTTCGGCTCTTTCAGGACAACACTGCCGTGACTTTTGGTTTTGGTGCAACTTTGGCTTTTTGAAATATTTAGCCTTTCCTGACACTTTTTGTCTAACAGAGCTCATTTTCCATCCTTCAAATCTTTAGATGTGTTCACAACCTTTTACTGCTCCTTTCACATTTTGTTCTGCTTCAGCTGATTTCAGCTTCCTTCTGCCAATTTAAACTTTTTTCAGCTACTTTCAGCTAAATTCTGCTGTTTTTCAGTTGTTTTGTGCTCCTTTCAGCTTATTTCTGCTTGTTTCAGTTATTTCAGCTACTTTTTAACTGTTTTGTCCTAAATTGAACTTTTTCAGCTAAGTCCACATTTTTTGAGCGAATATCGGCTCCTTCCACTTTCTTCAGGTACTTTAGCCTTTTTTCTGCCTTTTCATCAACTTTTAAGCCATTTGTGTCTGATTTCAGCATTTTTAAAGCTAATTTCCTAATCTGTGTGATCATTTCTGCTAATTTAAACCTAATTCAGCAAATGTGTGTTCTTTCTGCTTTCTTCTTCTAACTTGGGCTTGTTTTTCCATGTTAGCAACATTTCAGCATGTTTTTAGTTCATTTCAGCTGTTTGTCAGCTTATTTTTCAGCAGCAAGCATTCACACTGCGTTTTCACAGGAAATGTGATTTGTCTAGTTACTTTAGTTTGGTTCTGATAAAATCAGAATATTTATACCTCAAACTACAAACCAGAGCTCCCATTTTGGAGTCACTTGGACCATTAACGGCTCTGCTTCGGCTTGTTTGGTGGAAGTTGTTTTTTTATTGTTGGTGTCATCAGGGGTGTGGTTCTGACCCAGTTACAGGTGATTGTGTGTCTGTGTGTGTTGACAGTTTTCAGTGCAACGTTCAGAGACATTCATTGTTTACAACTGTTGGGCCTGATTCAAGATGGCTGCCACAGCTGAGTACCATGAGCAACGCTAACGTCATTTTTTAGACATGGAGCTGAAATGTGGTGTGGTAGTAGCCGAGAGTCATCCCTAACACACAGTCAGCAGTTTACTGGTTAACACTTCAGCATTTGAAGCTTCAGGAGATTGTGCTTCAGCTCCCTGGTCCCTCTGACTGAAGGCGGAGCTGTGTCTGTAGAGTCATAATCCAGATTATTCACCCAGATTAAGATTTTTACTGAAAACAGTTTGTGGTTCAGTTTCTTTGTTGTTTTTCTGCTGAGAAATTAAAACGTATAAAAGAGGAAAACAAGTTCATGCACAATAATCCAGGTGAAAAATCCATCAAAGTTCAGTCAGGTCCTCGGGACGGTTCTTCGTGTTGAAGCGTTTCGTCTTTAATCTGAAACACTACACCAGTGATGTCTTTGGTTCAAAAGAGGTCACTGATGAAGTGTTTAATCCAAAAGACTTCATCAGTGACGTCTTTCAGATGCCTTCATCATGGAAGTCTTCATCTTGTAAGGGCCGTTCAATGCAAATTAGGATTTTCCACCTCCGTCTAATTCATCAAATCCTTCCAGACTATGCTGCACCAGTCTGTGCAGTCCGTGCACGTTTATTGAGTTTATGCTGAATTTACATAAAAACAACACTTAATTGTTTGTAAGTAACTTGTAAATGTTCAGCTCAGCTGTTCGCTGCGTGCAGTCATCGTGCAGGATTTATAATCTGTGATGCAGAAAGAGCTGCAGTCAGTTCACTGCTTGTAATGACCAGATTAAATGCAGATGATAATTTGGGCTGTTGACAGGATGAGCGTGTTTGCTTCTATTATGAACTGAGTTACTTTGGTGCAACAAGTGTAGCAGAAGAAGATGTTGTGCAGACGCCAACACGTCGGCCTTCTTTCATTCCTCAGAGTAATTTCGCCTGTCAGGCTTCGGGGCGTTTTAATTCATTAACGAACGCTCTTCGACCCCGCTCAGGTTGAAGGCGTCTTCTGATGAAGACGAACTGATGGAACTGGCTGTCGGGTCGACATCAAGCGATTCTCAGCCTGATTGTTATTTTTAACTTTAGACTTTCTTTAAATGTTTATGAATAAGAGCAAACGGTCCGAGGCCATTCTGCCTGAAACGTGTCTGTAGTGAAAACTGCAGCTGGCGGGTCGGAGCTCAGACATGTCTGAAAGTATCTGAAAATCTTTGTTTGTCATGTGAGGTGAGAGGTGAAGTGTTCAACATCAGGGAGGATTGACCTCTGACCTTTAAACACAGACCACCTGCTGAAGCTGAAGGCTGAAACTATGACTTGTAACTTTCAACCCTTTAGAAAAATGGAAATCTTTGGTTTCATTTAAATGAAAGGGCATTTAAAATTGTAGCTGAATTTAGCTTTTAGCTATGCTTTTGCTGCTCTTATGTTTGAGCTACCATTTTGCTAACTTCAGCATTTAGCTATTGTGCTTAATTTATCTTTTAGCTATAGTTTTGGTGGCTTTAACTTTTTAACTACTCATGTAAATCTTGGATTTCAACAACTATTTGGCTACTATTAACTTAAGGCTACCGTTTTACTAGTTTTAGGTTTTAGCTACCATTTCGCTAATGATAGCATATCACTAGCATTTTGCAAATTTTAGCCTCTAGCTACATTTGTTTTTATCTTACCTTTTAGTCGTGCTTTGGCTAGCTTTAACTTTTATTGTTGTGTTATTGTTAGCATTTAGCTACTGTTGTTTAATTTGATCTTTTAGCTACTGTTGGACTACTTTTACCTTTAAGGTAAGGTTTTGCTAGTTTTTGGTTTTAGCTACAGTTTCACTAATCATAGCATAGCTCTACTATTTAGCTCATCTTCGCCTTTTGCTACTGTTGTACTTATTTTACCACTTTTGTAAGCTTTAGCTTACAGTTTTTGTTGAATTATTCTTAGTTTAGCTACAGTTGTGTACATTTGAGCTATTTACCACAATAACTATGCTGTTTTTAGCTACTATTTTGCAAATCTTAGCATTTAGCTACTATTGTTCTAAACTTAGCTTTTAGCTATTGTTGTGCTAAATATAGCTTTTCTTCAGCTTGTTTTAACTTTAATAATTCAGCTTCTGCTTTGAGATATTTCAGCGGTCATTTAGCACCAGCCCAGGCTGCATTTCCACAGAAAGCGTTCTTGTTTTTATTGCCTCTGTGCTGTATTTGATTTATTTCTAAAAATAAATCTTTAATCCGGTCTTCAGGGCTGTTTCTTCAGTCAAATTCTGAAATTACGTTTTGACACGTTTGAATAAAGTTTCCTTTCATGGTTTCTGACAGCAGTGAAAGATGGTTTCTGTAAAACCAACACAACGTGGCTAAGATGGCTGCAGACCGGTCCAAAAACGAAGGTGTGGCGTTAGCCGCCGAGTCAAAGCAATGATCGGAATAACTGACTGTTCTACGTGCACACACAACGTGCACACATGACGAGGATTGCACAACTATATTTGTGCAAAAAGATTTCAAAATGAAAGTGTGACGTGTTCTCCGCTGCATCACATTTCTGTTAAAAGCGTAAATAAACCAAACTGGTCGAAAACAGGAAGTTTACATTTAGTTACGGACGTCCATGGACGTCTGTTCACCCAGAACCAAAGGAAGCGTGGGCCCATCTGATCGAGGTTCTTCTGATGGTGCCTGCAGTCGTGGGTCCAGGTCAGGTTGGTACACGCTCCTGACACACCTGTTTTTATGATCCGTTTCATTATGAACTGCGCTGCAGTGACAACGAGGATTAGCCGCAGTAAAACGGAGATAAAAACACGTTCGCACACATACGGGAGGTGAAGCTTTGAGAAGTGTGGGAACGCTGAGTCAGCATCAGGCCTTCGCTTTCTTGGGTCTTATTTTATGACATCTCATTACTAAAACATACTTTGTGCTCTTTATACCGTTTGCATATCAAAACATTCAGCTTCATAAAGAAATGGCTGCTATGACTTTTGGTCACTGCAAGTTTTATAGTTTTCAAAATATTCTACAAATTTATTTACAAATATTTTCCATATAGAAATAGAGATCGCTTCAATTCTTTTAAAACCGTCATCTTTCAAATCTGCTTTAACTGATTTATATTTCTGCTAACACTAATAATGCTACCATTGCTAATGCTAATGCTACTTATGCTAACCAAAGTTAAGTCAGGTTCTCTGGACAGATGCAAAAAGACAATAAATAAATAAATAAATAAATAAGTAAGTAAGTAAAACAGTTGAAATATCCAAAAGACTTCTTCAGTCTGAAGAGCTGCAATAAACTCAGTCTTATAAATACAAACCGGATTCCAAAAAAGTTGGGACACTAAACAAATTGTGAATAAAAACTGAATGCAAT
>JARVGV010055612.1:0-12853 GCA_031762435.1 Hypsolebias longignatus | reverse complement strand
TCGCCGTTTAGTTTCGGTTTCGATTTACGGCTCTAGATCCGGACTTACGGCGCCATGTGCGTTCGGCTCCGAGTTACAACGGAATCGAGTTACGAACCGTTCTTAGGTCCGGAACCCGTTCGTAAGTCGGGGACTACCTGTACTTCGGACAGGTGCCTATATTATATATATAAAATAAGCCTATTCTATATTGCCATTATTGCCACTCAAAAAGACTACATTTCCCAGAAGCCAACAGTGCTTCCAGCTGTTGCTTTCTGCTGAAATGAAGGGAAAGTTTTGATCCAATCCGCAAAGGTTTGTTCTTTTTAAAGTGATTTGGTGCTCAGTGGATGTAGAGAGCCGTACAGAACCGACCGGGAATTGGACCCGAACCAGACTTCCAGCCTCATCAGTCAATCTGAGTGCTGCTTGCTGGCCCAGGGAGGCTTTCAAGCGGGGAGGTGTTGATTGGAGGGTCTGATATTTTCTCTGGAGCTCACCAGGACTTTTTTTCATCAGGATTTGGACTCTATGTGGGTCATTGTGTGGTTCTGTGTGCAGTACATATACATATAAAATGATGTAGGTTTAAGAGTTCAGACCATTGCAAGAGTGTGGGAAGGGTTTATAAAACCTTAAAATATAGATAAATATTAAAATAAATGTAGCGTTGCTACTTTGCAGTTTTTCACTTAGTGGGGGTCTAGAACTTAACCCCCGTGATAAACTAGGGATTGTTGTACTTTAATGTTAGCCTTCATTCATTTTGTTCTCAGAGCTCTTGTTCTTTGCACCTCCCAGGTTTTGTCTCCGTTGTCGGACTCCATCCTGGCAGAGAAGACCATCACAGTGGTGGATGACAAGGTGACCATCACAGAACTTGGGGTCCAGCTGGTGACGGGTCTCTCCATGAGCCTGCAGTTAAGTCAAGGAAGCAACCGGGCCATCTTAGCAACCACCACCACGCAGGAAGTTCTGCAGAACCCCAAACAGGTCAGGATTCTGTGGCGCACAGCGGATTATTTTTTTCATTATTATTATATATAATTTTCTGTTTCTCTACATGGAGTCATATTAAATTGTTTTTAAATGTTGCTTTGATGAAATATTGTGGCTCATTATATTCATAATTCCTGAAGCAGCAGGAAATTAAAGTCAGCATTTTATCTGATTTCACATCATTTTCAGACAAGACAATTTTCTGATAATCAGCAGGTTAATCCATGGTGAAAATAATTTCTGCACTCTATAAAACAAATGTGAAATGAGCTGTACTCTTTTTGTCTGTTAGCCACTGCAATGCAAGTCTCCTTTACAAGAACTTGCGCTGACTCCTGTGTAATTAATTAAAAACAATTACCAGTAATTATTTGCTCACAATTTAGTCACGTCTGATTAACACACAGAAGGATGTTCATTTCACGCAATGGTGATTATCCCCAAGCGGATATAATTGTCCATTTGATCAAAATAAAATGAATTTCACACTCACAGTGCGTCCACTCATGCCAAAAATGTGTCGTTTCCAAACCAAAATCATTCCTTCTGACTGCACGAGGATGAGCAACTTTACAAGCAAAACCTATACACCAAACACACACACACACGTCTGTTTCTTCGATCATCATCCTGAGCAGTCGTAACCTCAAGGCTTCAGAGCCAGAGTGTGATGAAGTATTTCTTGGGTTACAACTATGGAAGTTTAATATTTGAGGAAAAAAAATCACAGCGACTATAAAAATATATTCAGAATGTGTCTGTTCCATTGCACTTGCTTCCCTTTCTAATTTTCAAAGGCAACTCAAATTGTGGCCTCTTTGATCCACTCATCATGTCCCCTCTCGAGTTCCCTGAGCCGCTCCTCACTACTCCTCTTCATCTTCTTCCTCGGGCGATGGGGGGGAGGCAGCGGACATTTATCTGCACCGTCTCTTTCCGCGCTGTGTGAAGATAAGCAGGCAGCACTGCACCGCTAGGCCTCTGGTGGCAGTAATTAGGGAACATTTGCAGACCACAGTGGGGAGCTACTTGTTCTTCTGAGGGGATTTGTCCTTTGGCAACATTAAAAGGCGAATTGTGGGACTTCAGCAGAAAGCGGCTTGAAAAGCAAATATACGGCAAATCCTTATTGGCGTGAACAATGTTTGATGTCACCGTTTGATCTCTTCTCATTTTCTTAATCTGTATCCTTTTTTAACTTGGACAGAACAGCTACAGAGTCAACAAAACCATAAATCTGCAAGTATTTTTATTTTAGTTGCAATATTTTTCAAGTTGGAAACTCATATTAGGCTTCATGTCCACACTGTGTGCTGCAGTAGAAATTGAAATCCTGCAAACACTTATTTTTGTTTTTAATACACTCTTAATTAATTACTAAGACTTAAAGGGCCTGCATCCCTTGAAGTAATGCAAATATTAAAGTAATATTTGAGCATATGAGTTTATTTTGACATCTAATGCTTAGAAGAGACAGAGTTATAATCGTTTAAGTTAAACCTTGAAAATGACGAATGACGTGATAAGTAGAGCTCAGAGAATATGATGCAGATGACTCCGTTACCATCACAACACATTTAGCAGCATTTGTAAAAACTACTGAGTTATAACTATGTGTGTGCAGTCTAAGCTTGATTAGTTGTGGCAGCCATCTTGAATGGGATGGACTCCAAAAGTTAATTATGTGTTTAGTCTTTTCAAACATTCAAACCCCATGAAATGTTATTTCTATTATTCCTGAGGGAATTGTGATTCAAAAAATTAGTTAATTGTTTAATTACTATGTCTCTCTTGCACATGAACTAATTGCATTTTTATGAGACTAACCTGTATAGTTGTTTTATTTTATTTCTATAATGTCATTCCTGTAAGTTGAATAATATTTACATCATGTTAGGTCTGGGTGATATGGACGAAAATGAATATATCGATGTTTTAAGATAAATCGTGATATACAAAATATATCTCAATCTTTTTTTTTTCTGAGTCAAAGCTTTGCCCCAGTTGTCACACAGGTGCATATGGTAAACAGCCGTAACTGTACAAAATAAAAGTCTAGAAATAAACTACAGGCTGTCCCCGACCTACGGTGCCATCGACCTACGGTGCTCCGTACTTACGGCTCCGCCCCCAGTGACGTCATTGCGCCGTACGTTGCCTTTTTTATGCAGCATTTTATATATTTTTTGGGTTTTTTTTTTTTAGGGTATTTTGTTAGCTAACTGGTTGGAAAAACATTAAAAAACATTAAAATGGTCGTTCAAAGTTGTTTTACATTGAAAAAAACGTGTTTCAAAAGACGTTACCGATCGCCGTTTTAGTTTCGGTTTTGATTTGCGGCCGTAAATGCGGACATTCGGCGCCATGTGCGTTCGGCTCCGACCTACGGCAGAATCGAGCTACGAACTGTCCTTGGGTCCGGAACCCTTTCGTATCTCGGGGACTACCTGTATAGTGCTTTCCAGCCCCCTATGAGGGGCCCCAAGGTGCTTCACAGTACCAGCCATCCACCCATTCATACACTGGTGGCGGTGGTCTGCCATGCAGGGTGCCGGCCAGTCCTGCTGGGAGCAACTTGGGGTTGGGTGTCTTGCCCAGGGACAGTGACCGGGGATTGAACCTGGGATCTTCTGGTCTGGAGCTTGCTGCCCTGCCTCTACACCATTTTCGCCCCTTTACATGGATGACAACATGCATTGTTGACAGGTAACAAATCTAATCTATTTAACTGACTCAGTTTATTCATTGTGCCATTTCACACAAACAAATCATATCATGGCACTGTACATTTGTACAAAAGACAAAATATGTTTACATCACAGATACAATCCATGTTCAAATCCAATTACAGTCAATTATTTCTTATTGCGATGCAATACATAGACATATAGTTCATATTGAAACAAAAGTTATCTATCTTTGGAAGCCATCAGATGAAAAAGAAAAAGGAAAATACATTTTCTTATCAGTTTATTTTCCCCAGATGTTCATTCTGCACATTATTTGGGCCTTGGAAAGCTCAGTCACTTTTTCTACCATGTAAATAACCTTCCACTTGATTTAGGTACACATCATCATAGTAAATGTTAGAAAATGACAGATTCATCTGCTAAACCTATTTCATCAGCGCAGCTTTCAACTCAGAATAGAAACATATTTCAAATGTCTGTTTTTGCAGAAAAGGTTCAATAAAAAATTGCAAAAGTAACTGTCACACATGATCAAGCTGGTGTAACAGGGTGTCACTTGTGCAGCAACATACTTAGAACTTGAAGTCAGAAAGTTTCTTAGAGCTTAGTCTGTGAATTGGTTCAAATGTCTTTTTGACCAAATGACAAGCGACACAAAATATTTTCTTGACAATTAATAAATAAAACGAATGGAAGCAAGTTGCACTCGTGGAACAAATTAAAAGAAGTTAAAAATGCTGCAGACATATTTTGTAATTAAGTAATTCATGAGAAACCTATTGAAATTCTGAAGTTTTTTTTAAATCTTTATGGATATAAAATCTTTATTAAATTTCAATTTAAAAACAGAAAAACAAGAATAAACTATTTACAATTTTACGTAAATTAAAAAAAATGAACAATAAATGAAATGAAAGGAAGCAGAAGAAGATAAACTCTTATGTATGCCCCTTTTTTAATAGTACCAACTCAAACAATCAATTTAAACAACAGTAATCCACAAAAGAATATTATACATGTGTCAGAGCATTTAAAACATAAAATAAATATACTGTATTCAGCTTAGATTTATTTGTCATATGCAAAATCAACACAAGGTCAACAATGCAATGAAATGCTGAGGACGAGAAGAACTGTATTTAGTCAAATAAATAAATTAATTAATTTATTTAAAAAAGAACAACAGGAAATACTCAAGTGTTATGTGTTTCAAAGGTCTGAAGCAGGCTCTGGAAACAAGTGTGCCCAGTATTTCTTGCAGGTTTATTGTACATATAAGTACAATCACATCAACTCACACAATGTCTGTTCATTTCACCTGAACAGTCCCCGTTTACAGAGCGCACCACTTTTCTTCAGAAACTGGTCACACCCCTTGGTGACTTCATCTCCACTCATTGG
This sequence comes from Hypsolebias longignatus, assembly GCA_031762435.1. Classification (NCBI taxonomy): domain Eukaryota; kingdom Metazoa; phylum Chordata; class Actinopteri; order Cyprinodontiformes; family Rivulidae; genus Hypsolebias; species Hypsolebias longignatus. The sequence goes on along the minus strand of JARVGV010055612.1, from coordinate 7,781 downwards.
GCCGCCCTACTCTCAAAACGTGACCAGCCTCTCAGCCAATAATACTTCATCCTTGATGTAAACAAGCAAGTGTTGTTGGGCTTGTTTCTGAGTGCAAACGTGTAACTAAAACTCCTTCCTACCGGAAACAAACCCCGAAACAAAGGTTCTGCATCGTTCTAACATGCATTTATACTGCAGACCTCAGGTGAACACAACTTTCAGTAACATAACAGATACTGATTAAAATACATTTCAAAAGCACGCATCAAAAATACTAAAACACACTCAAATACTAAAATACTAAAACATGGTGTCAAAGTTGAAAAAGAAACACAGCTAAAGTGTGATTTGGTTAGCAATGAGGTTCACCATATTTCTGTTCTGTTAGCAACGTGGTCTTGTTAGCAGCGTTAGCAGGTCTTGTTAGCAGCATTAGCAGGTCTTGTTAGCAGGTCCGGTCAGCAGCTCGATGGTAAAAAGGACCACAGCAGCTGCCTTCACAAACCACAGTCCAGAACAGGGTCTGGCACACAGAGAACATCCAAGGTTTCCCTGCGGAACCGAACACGTCCGTAGAATTCGGTCCAAGCAGGCAGATAGAAGATCTCGTTAGAAGCGTTAGCAGGCCCCACTAGAAGCTTGAGAATAGTAATGACCGCAGCAGCTGCCCTCCCAGACCGTCCTCCAGAACCGGGTCCAGCAGACAGAGAACATCCAAGGTTTTCCCCGCGGAGCCGAACAGGTCCTTAGAGTTCAGTCCATGCAGGCAGGTGGAGGATCACGGCCACCTTGACAGGCCAGAGCCTGAGCTCAAGGCTGGAGGGCGACCGGGAGCTGAACCACGATGGCGTGATCACATGATGACATGAAGGCACACGAAACTCCACAAGTGTGTCGTGGTCATACCAGTAGCATGGGTGTGCATTGTAGGTTCAAAAAAAGGTTAAAACAAGAACAACAGGAACAAAAAAAGATCGAGTCGAAGCAGAGCTCCCATCAATGTGGCCATACTGCGGTGATCGTGGCGTGACATGACATGACATGACATGATGTATGTGTTGTCATCATTATATGTTCCCATACAATAATGATATTACTTCTCTATTTAACCCATCATACCTGAGCTACACGCAGGTGGAGCAGTGGACAGCTATGTAAGTGCCCAGGGAGCAGTTGGGGATAAGGTGCCTTGCTCAAGGACATCACATGTGGGCATTGTGGGAAGTTGAACCTGTGATTCTCTAGCCCCAAGTCGGCTGCCCTACCTCTACACCATCTCGGCCCCCACCGGGATAATAGCTTTGCATCGTGACTGAATAGTGACAAGAGCTTAACAAGATGAATTTCATTTTGTTTTGCTGTCAGATCAGCTTGTTCATCGTAGCACATATGGAGGAAGAAGGGTGACGCTTGCTCCTCACTTTACTGCAATTTTATTACTGTATTTGTTTTGCACCCGGGGTACCAGCCTGTCAGTTCACTGACCAGCAACAGCTTAATTAATGTATTCACCATTTCAAAATCAGATCTTAGTCACTAAAGTAGAATCCATTTATTACAGGGAGTTCTATACATAACATGAATATTCATCTAAATGAGGAGACCAAATTTGTATTTGAAGTTTTATTTCAAAAATAATTATTTAAACTAAGAATCATCAACAACAATAAACTGATTGAACAACACAAATATAAAGGATGATTATTTGGAGAATATATTGTTTGAAAAAGTAGTAAAGTTATTACTAAAACAATAACGAACAATCAATTAATCAAAGATTAATTATCTTTTATCTGAGGCTAAATTGGCTGAGCAGAAATTATTTTGGATTTTATACATGCACAAATTGAGATCAAGTTTTACTATTTGATAAATAGTTTACTTTGGATTTTGATTGAGAAAAAATTTTAATGGGACCAGATCAAATCATTTGCAAGCCTGAAAAAGTTGCTTCATCTAAAATGGCACCGTCAGGCCCAAAGTGTCATCGTGTCACCAGGTCTCAGCTCCTTACTTGGTCAGTTTGAGGCCACGCAGTCACTCATCTTTCTGGGGTTTTGCAAGTGGATCAGACCAGGAGGAGAGGACTAGCTAGGCACTGACCAAGATAGCTAAAAGTCACTGTGACTGCTTCAAGGTTGGCGAGAGCAACAGCTGATGAAGGGTTGTGCAGGTGATTGGTAACCTTCAGCCGGCTTACACTTTTAGCTGAAAACATGAGTCTCACAGTGAGAGAAACATTTTATTTTCTGTAGTCACTGGAACTCTACTTTGCTTCTCACAGAAATTGTTACTGAACAAATATGTTGTTTTCTTTGGTCAAGGATAAAAGAGACGGATGTCAGACGAACACATCAGGATGGGGAAAATAGACAAACTGCCAAAGTGTCACGCAAATAAACTTTGTTTGAACTCTCAGCTCTCAGAAGTGTTTTGGGATCTCTCAGATGTTATGACTCCCCTCTGTTCTGAACAGATTCCAGCTCCAAAACACTTACACACCGGTGTCTCGAGAAAAAGTTGTCTTCCGAAAAACACAACAGAGAAGTTGGTTAAAACATATTTTAATATTTTACCTGATTTCATTCTAATTATTGCAAACAATAATCAACATCATTCATGTTCACACCTGTTACAATCAATTAAAACAAACTTCATTAATATTTTTTCTTAAAAGCATAAAAAAGAGTAAACATTAGTCAGACTAACTGGCCAAGGACAGTGAATGTGTGAAAACAGCAGACGTTATTCAGGTTTAGAGCAACTTTAAAGAAAACAATTCATGGTGAGTCTCGAAGACAACCCAGGGGTCAGAGGTCATAGTCAGGGCAGCACATCTTCATGCTACACGTGTAGTACAAACTAAAAGAGAAGTCAAAAAATGCTGCAGTCCTCAAAACTTTAAGTGATTCTTTAAAAAAAATGATAACTTTCCAGTTCAGACCTGAGAAGCCATGAACACAAATGTGTGTCAGAACATTCAAAACATCTTAATAGCTTTGCATTGTGATTCTGAGTAGCGACAAAAGAGCTTAACAAGCACGACTGTATTTTGTTTTGGTGTCAGATCAAATTGTTCATCTAACCCGGTAAGATTTATTTAGGATGTACAACTAGAAACCTGCCCTTTGCATAGCTGACTGCAGTTTCCTCTCTCCCTTTTCATTCTTTTGTTATCCTTTATCCCCTCTTCCGTGCTGTCCATCTGAGGCTTTACTCTTGAGTCTGTGCTCATTGTCTGCTCTCGGTGAGAAGGACAGAGGGGGTATGAAAAATCTGCCAAGTGAAGATAAAGCTATTCGGTACTGTCACAAGTCTCCCATTGAGAAAGGATGGGGGAGCTGAACAAGCAAGGGGAGCGACAGAAGAGTGGGTCGGTCCATCCATCACGACCGCGCAGGACTGACACAACAAAAGATGGAGTGCTGGGAGAGGCCTCTCAGCTGCAAGGGGCCGGGGAACTCGAAACAATATTTTTTGGCGCCTGTCAGGCTGTCCAATAAAGGAGGCCGATATATGAACTATCTAGCACTGATGTAATGCTCCTCATAAATCTGCTTTAATTACTCTGCTTGGGACAGCCAGTGGGAGCCCGCGTCTGGATTTATGGCATCTCCGCTTGGCATCTTAACGACTCTGTGCTTTTAATATCATTACCCTGTAATTTATTATGCTGCCAGGGTGCACACCCAAACCTTCAGCATAACTCTTGTTTATTTATGCCCATTTAAAGGCCACTTCAGTGACACAGGCATTTAGCACATTTCAGTTGGGCTTTAATCATTTGTCCTAATGAGGCCATTATACAGCTGTGTCCTCTGGCTGGCTCTGGTTGTGGCTTGATGGTTGGGCCGAGTCCTGGGAAGCCACTGGGGTGGCAATACAGAGTTTGCTGGGTCATGATCCCATGGGCGTGGGTTAGTCCTGCCTCAGATCCAGTCCTACAGTACTCTCTGAAAGGCAGCGTTACTTATCATGTTCTCTTCTGTCAGAACCCGCAGCAGCCCTACTGGATGGAAACTGTGTTTTTTTTTTTTGTTGTTGTTTGTTTGTTTTTTCATTTATTTGATTTTACTTTTAACTTGAGAGTGAAAGTTTTTCTTTGTTGTCTTCTCGATTTCCAAGTGTTCACCCTCCAGATGTACCTTTTTTCCATTTCCTCAGTTTTTACTCATTCAGCGTTCTCACGTGGCTGATGATGGGTCAAAGGAAAAACCAGCAGTTTAAGAGAATGAATGGCAGAAAAAAGGTGGGGGAAAAAAAATAGGGTGAGCTTGATAAAAATGATTTGTAAGTGAGGTGAGGGCAGACTTTATGTTTCTACTGACATGTTAAGCTAATGGTTTCCAGATCAGCCTCCCCATTACACCTGGATGATAGTGCCTCCATAACGCTAGCTGCTTAACGCCTATGCAACAGTTAATGACAGTGACATATGAGTTTTGTGCCCTTCTGCAATCTGATACCTCTAAGTTGGACGCCACACTAAAGGTTTGATTAATGTTGTTCCATTTGGAGCCTGTAATTGGCCACGACTGGAGCACAGAATAATCAGGCATTTCTATTCAGAGCAGCCAGTGAGTAGAGGCAGGGGGAAAGCAAAGGGGGCAGCAATGCTAACGAGCAAGCTAGTTAATTAAGCCTGCCGCACAGTGACGACAGTTACTGATGACTCCTATGACAAACCGCCTCTTCTTTTCCTCCTCCACCTCCTCCTGTAGCTCCTCTCATTTTATTCACCCTAACACCTACATTGAGCGCAGATGTAGTGGTGAACCGAGCCTCACAGACTCCTGGCTGTTTTATTTTTTTTATTTTTGCTGAGAATAAGTCAGTGATAAAAAGATTAATACTCAAGCAATAGCTGATGTTGAATAATATAACAACTTTACTGCATGGAGTGATGCATTTTGTCATCATAATGACCATAATGAAGGCATTAAGATCAAATGCATTCGCCTAAAATGAAGGGTTGTGTATTTCTGTTCTGTAGCCAAAATGATACTTATATCGATATACTGCCAACACTCCTCATTAAAGATACACGAGCAGCAACAATGGATATGATGTGATGTGATTGAGCCCTTAATCACAACGATATGCAATTCAGCGTCAGTTTTGATTAAGCACAATGAGTTTCAGTGCAATTTATTTTAACAAAAGTAAGAAATGGTTCAGTGGTAAATGAGTTGCAGGAAGTAGGTGAATCCTGATGAAGCACTGTCAGCTCAATACAAGAAGAAAGGGAATGTATTTCTCATACACAAGTGTAACTACGCTTTAACTTTTCTGACATTTTTAATTTGAGATACCGTACATAAAAACAAACCTGCTCACAGATGTTTAATTACTAATCTATTTGGATTTTATTGGTTCAAGTACATATACAATGCATCTAAATTTATATCCAAAATCACATTGGTACAAGACTTCACTGCCGATGCAGTCAGAGCAGCATGACTTGGTAATACATACTGAGTAATCTACAAATCTCTAGACTACCCTGTTTTTATAAACATCCTCATTCTTTAAGCAAACCATGCCGGGTTGTCAAAGCTAACTACACACTGAGGCATTAACACTGTTTGACTTTGACGCCTCTAAAATAAACTCTGCCGTTAAAACAAGTGAATGTGAAAATTCACAAAGTTTGTTTTCACATCCCAAACATCATTCTAGTTATCGTTTACAAAGCACAACAGATTTTTATTTAACAACCAACACAAGAAACACCATAACTATAAAAATATTTCTAATTTAATATTTGTCACATCTGTCAGGGATTTACTCTGGAGGCAGGAGCGAACCCGGGAGGCCGTCCATCGGGCTGAAGCCGGTCGCATGGGTGGCCGGGAGGCCGTCCAGTGCCAAGGGCCAGTTCAAGAGCCTTGGGAGATGCAGCTGACGACCTGGAGACCTGGAGACCTGGGGAGCAGCAGCTGGCCACACGGGGACCTGGAGAGATGCAGGTGGCAACGAGACCTCAGATGCTGTGACAGAGTCTTCTTCAGCCGGATAATCAATGGCGGGAACAGAGGCAGATGTGGAGTCAGGCGAGGAGTCAGGCGATGTGTCCAGCAAGGAGTCAGGTGACGAGACCAGAAGAGCTGTTGCATGCGGCACGGGATCCACCTCGGGGTCTGTATACAGCGAAGTTGATGCGTCAGTGGACCGGGGACCCTCTGTGGACGTCGAGGCGTCGGCAGACCAGAAACCCTTTGAGGACACCGAGGTGACAGGAGACGCTGGCGACGCAGGAGACGCTGGAGACAGACCAGGAGCGAGGATCTCAGTAGACAGACCAGGAGCGTGGAGCTCAGTAGACAGACCAGGAGAGTGGAGCTCAGTAGACAGACCAGGAGAGTGGAGCTCAAACGGGTCGGCGTCGAGGAGCTCAGCAGAACGGTCAGCGGCGAGAAAATCTTTGGCGGTCGTGGTGTGAGGTTTAACGGAGGCAGGTTCTTCTGTGGCCGGATCTGAAGAAGCTGGATCTTCTGCGGTCAAGTCTTCGGCAGCAGGATCAACAGCGGCAGGATTTTAGGTGGCAGAAACAGGAGCAGACGTGGACTGAGGTGTAACAGAGGCAGGTTCTTCTGCGGCCAGATCTGGAGAAGCTGGATCTTCTGCGGTCAAGTCTTCAGCAGTAGGATCAAAGTGGCAGGATCAACAGCGGCAAGATCAACAGCGGCAGAAACAGGAGCTGATGTGGAATGTGCGGGACCCTCCGGAGGCGGTGTGGGTCCTACAGCAGCTTCTCTGAAGGTAGCAGGCTCAGGGCTGGCTGCGGGCTCAGGGACAGAGTCTCTGGAACCCCTCTGTCGTCGACCTCTCCGATGTGGGTGGCGACATGGTTCGGGTCCAGGACTGGGCAGAGAGAAAAGAGCAGAATGTGAGGGTGAAGATGAACGGGCTGGATCTGGGTCTATGGGTTCGGAACGGGTTGGGTCCTTGTACTGTGTGGTTGGCACAGAAACTGCAGGAGATGGGGAAACTACAGAGACTGCAGCAGGCATGGTAGTGGCCACAGGGGCTGCAGCTGCAAGGATCCCAGGTGTCATGTACAGAGAGTCCAGTTCTATTTTGACAGCAGGGAGATGTGTGGGTGGAGGACTAGGACTGACAGCGCCGGATTGGACGAGTGGCACCAACCAACTCTTTTCTGCCAGTACCTCGTCTAAGAAATCCTCCATCCCGGAGGCATCAAACAGTCCAGGTAAACGGATATATTCATCTAGCATATTTTTTGTGGCCACCCACCTTTCCCACAGGTTGCAGGAGGTGGCTGTGTCCACAAACCTCCGTGTAGTGTCAAAGCAGTTGAAGGTCCTCCTCAGACAACCGGGACAAAAAATATTTTTCTGCTGGGTTCTTATTTGGTTGCGTCATACTGTCAGGGATTTACTCTGGAGGCAGGAGCGAACCCAATTGCAGACAAGACTACTCAGGGGCCAGGAGATACAAAAATATATATCTAAAGGTCCACTGACATGATGTTTGAACTTTGCATAAAATGGCACAACAAATATATCTTGTCTCATTTTTGCAAACAAAATGATAAACATATGAAAATTTCATTCAAAGTCATTTTAAATTTGGCACTGTGTTTAGTCACGGGAAATCCGGCTACTTACACAAACGACGTGTGACGTGCGAGCAGGAGTCAGCTAGAACGCCCCCTGCAGGTCTGCTGATGCGCGTGCACGTACCGGCGTAGCGAAAATATTTAAATAAAGCTGATTTGAACATTTATAAAGATAATGTTCAGCTCAGAGACACTTCTGCTATAATATCAGCCAACA
>JARVGV010055607.1:0-12857 GCA_031762435.1 Hypsolebias longignatus | reverse complement strand
CTATACACATCCATACAGCTCTCTACTATACACATCCATACAGCTCTCTACTATACACATTCATACAGCTCTCTACGATACACATTCATACAGCTCTCTATTACACACATCCATACAGCTCTCTACTATACACATCCATACAGCTCTCTACTATACACATTCATACATCTCTCTACCATACACATTCATACAGCTCTCTACTATACACATTCATACAGCTCTCTATTACACACATCCATATAGCTCTCTACTATACACATTCATACAGCTCTCTATTACACACATCCATACAGTTCTCTACTATACACATTCATACAGCTCTACTATACACATCCATACAGCTCTCTACTATACACATCCATACAGCTCTCTACCATACACATTCATACATCTCTCTACCATACACATTCATACAGCACTCTACTATACACATTCATACAGCACTCTACTATACACATTCATACAGCTCTCTGCTATACACATTCATACAGCTCTCTACTATACACATTCATACAGCACTCTACTATACACATTCATACAGCACTCTACTATACACATTCATACAGCACTCTACTATACACATCCATACAGCACTCTACTATACACATCCATACAGCTCTCTACTATACACATTCATACAGCACTCTACTACACACATTCATACAGTGCTCTACTATACAGACATTCATACAGTGCTCTACTACACACATTAATACAGCACTCTGTGTGATTAACCTGTGTAAATAAAGGATGAACTCTACTACACCTAAAGAATAATCAGAGCTTTATCATGTTCATACACTGATGGGTCACACGTCTGACGCAGTGATTGGTTCGGTGTGTTCAACATGTGACTGCTGGTGGAATCAAACCCACAACTCTCCCATTGGAGGTTGACTGCTCTAACCACTCATCCACAACTGGTGGATCATCTGCTTGAGGAAGCTCTGTGTTTGTCTTTTGAAATGATCTACAGCAGACCTGAAGCGTCATGTCCTTCCAAACTAGGCCGAACACGACGCGTTCATCAGATTCTTGGACGTTTTGGGATTTTATTAAAAATAATTGTTCATTAAGTTTTTTGATATTTTCAACGACCAGGAGGATGTTTAGAAACCAAACTGCATGTGGTGAAGAGGTGCATCATGTTAACATGTTCAGTTAATGGTATGGAGACACATTTTGAGCTGAAGGTAATCTGACCAGGTGAAGTCAGGTCCTCTGGACGGTTCTTCTCTGTTGAAAGACTTCTTCAGTCTTCTGAAGAAGTCTTTCAACAGAAAAGAACTGTCCAGAGGACCTGACTTTATCTGCCTGGATTATTAAACATGACGCTCTAAAGCTTTTTATCTTCTCTTCCTTCATGTTTATCTTTCTTCCTGCTCGTTGTCCTTTCATTCGTTCATTTGTACTTTGTTTGCTCCTTCTTTCATTTCTTCCATCATTTGTTCCTTTTTTCATTTATTCAGTCATTTCTTCAGCTGTCAGATCTAATGTGAATGACACAATTGTTCTTTCTTACTTTCTTTCTGATTTTCTTTTTTGTATTTTGTCTTTCTTTGAGCCTTTGTGTCTTTATATCTTTTTGTCTTTTTGTCTTTCAAAAAAGTCTGATCTAAAACAATAAAGTAATTTTGCTGCAGATTATTGTTCAGTTGTCGATTGAATCACTGAGAGAACGTTTAGTTTCTCTTCCTTGGTTTCAGAATAAATCCAGAGAATGGATGAATGAACTGATGAATAAACTGATGAATGAATGGATGAGTGAACAGATGAGTGAACAGATGAGTGAACGGATGAACTCTGATCTTCCTCATGAATGTCCAACCCAGTGATCTTCATCGCCCTCAAAATCCTGAACTTAATGACTTTAATTGGTTGAAACGTTCGTGTCCGACAGAGCGTGAAGTTTGGTGCTGAGTCTGTCCTTCACTTCTCCATCCTGCTTTTGTTCTTCCTCTTGGTAACACCTGTGGTTACCATGGCAACAGCAGATGGATGCAGCATCAACACAATGAAGCATCCCTGACAACAACAAATCCAGTTTCTGACTTTCCACGAAAAACAGACAGTTGATGTTCAGACTTCTTTCCTGATCGACAAACTGCTGAAAGAAAGAAAAACAGACGAGTTTCAACTCTGCTGCAGAAAAAAACATCATGGAGGATTCGTTTTTGACTGCTGCTTCCTGTCTGGAGATCAGCAGCTTCCTGTCTGGAGATCAGTTGTTTCCTGTCTGAGACAGCTGCTTCCTGTCTGGAGATCAGCTGCTTCCTGTCTGGAGATCAGTTGCTTCCTGTCTGGAGATCAGCTGCTTCCTGTCTGGAGATCTGCTGCTTCCTGTCTGGAGATCTGCTGCTTCCTGTCTGGAGATCAGCTGCTTCCTGTCTGGAGATCAGCTGCTTCCTGTCTGGAGATCAGCTGCTTCCTGTCTGGGGCAGTGCTGCACAACAAGTCGATGATTCGCTCTGTTGACTCGCAGCGAGTCTGTTTTTTAAACTTCTGCGTCTCAGATTGTTGTCACTGATGACTCAGCAGTCCTGTGAATGGCCAATATAACACACACACGCAAACAAACATGTACACACACACACACACACTGTTGCAGGTCAGAGGTTGGCCTGATTATCAATATTATCTCTGCAGTTCAAACAGAATGAACTAAACTCAAGATCTTATGACTAAAAATGTCCACTTCATCTCTAAAGACAAGTAAACCAAATAAAAGTGCACACTAATAATTGACAAACTAATAATTGACAAACTAATAATTGACAAACTAATAATTGACAAACTAATTAATATGACTTTCTTCCAGTCATATAACAGTAACTTCTGACAAGTTCCATGGCCAAAGCAGCAAACTGCTAGTTGTGCAGAAGTCTTAATCAGCTGTTACCAAGATGCAGAGTCAGTCCATGAAAGAAGTCCTCTGAGTCCACCAGAGTCTTCTTCAGTGTGTTCTTGAAGCAAACAGACTCCAGGAAAGTTCAGGAGCATCAAACCACTTCATGTCCATCCTGAGTCACTTGTCCAACAGGGGGCTGTGATTTCTCTGACCCTGCTTGTTGTTTTCATCATGAAGATCAAAGACAAACTGGATCAGGTTTATATTCAGAACTGATGGAAAACTGTTGAACCTCAGCAGACTGAAGTCCAGAAACATTTTCTTGACTTCCATCATGCAAATGACACCAGGTGTCCTCCCACTCAGCAGAAAGTCTGAACCCAGGGATTTGATGGTGTCTAAATTCACCTGAGCTGGAATGTCCGTCTGAGAAAGGCTCATGTATGATTCAGACCCCGCCTAGTGGTGAAGCTCCTGAAGTCTTTAGATGTCTGAGAACACGACTCTTCAAGAACCAAGATGTCTGGAATGACACAGAAATGCTGTAGTGAGTCCACTCTTCTCTACGCTTCAGAACCGTGGCCCACCTACTGACGACATCTATGAAGCTCAGAACATTTCCATCTTCATCACCTTCAGAACACTTTAACTGGGATGACAGTCACTTACCAACACAAATGTCCATAGTGACGTCAAAATGACCCGTATTGAATCCATCCTCATCAAAAACCAACGCTGATCAACTGGTCACCTCGTCTGAAGGCCCAACAGTCACCTTCCCAATCAGGTCTTCTATTCCTAAGAACAAGATAAGGTCAAAAGAAACCAGAAGCAGAACCGCAGGTCTTGCAGCCTCGATTGGACCGACTGGGACGAGCGTGCCATGGATCGACTGAACTAGAGGACGTCCGATCATCTGGAGTCGACTGATTTGAGGAGAAACGAAGACGACGTTCAGCCAATCCTGATCCACCAAGATGTCCAGCAACACCTTCTGAGCAGGTTGTTGAAGAGAGTCCACCCTTCAGGGACTCTTCAGTCCTGAAGGATCCATGAAACACCTCGTCAACTAGTTAGAGCCACCTGCCACCGCAAGGCGGAGTCAACCTGCTTCAAGATGGCTGCCACCAACAACTCACCTTAAAATACAAAGAAGCAACAACTCAGTTGGTTTTTAGGAGCTGATGTTTGTGTGGTGGTGGCTGAGAGTCATCCCCAGTACGTAATCTGAGCTCTGACAGCAGGAGGACGTTGTTTAACGTTTTGTCTTCACATTATGTAATTTATATGATGTTGATCTTGTTTAAATTAATAAATTATGACTGACTCTTTATTGATCATTGATTATTGATTTGTTCCGTCATTGATTCTTTGACTTTATGATTCTGATTGATTTCTCCTTCAATGAAGCACTTTTCATCTCTTGTTTTGCTTCTTTGGCTCTAAATATTCTAAAGCCGTCTTTTCTGTTGTGGACTTCCTGTCTGTCCTCAGGTCCGTGTGATGGTCCGGGTCTGCTCGGTCCCCAGCAGCGAGTCCTCAGAGTCCATGTCCTTCCTGAAGGTGGACGGCAGGAAAAAGCAGCTCACGCTTTGTGAGACCGGCAGAAGCTCTGGCTCGTCTCAGAGACGACCCTCAGCTTCTGCGCCAAAGACCTTCACCTTCGACGCCGTCTTCACGCAGGACGCCTCACAGGTGGGACAATGTCCCTCAGTCCTCGGCTCATGGTCTGAGCCTGGACGTGTAAATAAAAACTTTAAGACAAACCACTGAAAGACATTGTCTGCTCAAACAGTGATGACGAGCGCCGAATGACAGCTAAAATCTGTCCAAGAAGCTGAAACTAAGCTGGTGAACATAAAGTAAGCAGGACAGCTAAAATAACAAAACACTAGCCAAAAGTACTGAAAGGCTAGCTTAAAACTAAATACTAAATGCAGCAATGTCCAACTAAAACTATCCAAAGTCTAGCTAGAATCTAGACATAACATAATACCGGTAGTAATCAAAAGCTAAAAGCTAAATAAAAGTGAAAAGCTAAATGTAAAAAAAGATAGCTACAATGACCAAGCACTGGCAACAAGCTAAATCTGAAAAAGACTAGCTTCAAACTAAAGGAAGCTGAATGGTAGCTAAAAGCTAAAAGCTGTAAAATGCTAGTTAGAAGCTAGAAGTAGAAAAATGGCAGCAAAAAAAATGTAACTGAACAATAGCTAAAAACTAAATGAAGAAAAAGGCTAGATAAAAGTTAAAAAATACAAGCTTCATGAAGTAACAAAAAGTTTCTTAAACGTAATTGAAAAGTGGCTAAAGTCTAAAAGCAAATACAAATTTAGCTAAGAGCTAAATATAATAAAATTGTAGCTTGACGCTAAATTCAGAAAAGGCCCAAAATAAAATAAAATAGATTAAAGAAAATGAAAATAAAATGAAATCCAATATTCTGAAGCAGATTTTTGGTATTTTATGTGGAAAATGTCTGTAAATAAATAAATTTGCTGGTGAAGATTCTCAGTTTTTCTTTTTTGTATTGAACATTTTTGAATTTTTAAATAAAAGTTAAATACTTTGAAATTAATATGAAAAGTTTGCACAACATTTTGACGTATTAACGACAAAAAGTCTAATTTATGCTGGAGTAAAAAATTAATTAAAAAAAAGAATAACATAGGAAATTTTTAAAAAGGAAAAATAAAAGGTGAGGTCGTTGATTCTTTTCAAATGTCCTACAATAAAATCCAGTTTGACTCCAGCAGAGCTCGGTTCAGTCTGCAGAACCAGAACCTCTCCTGCCGGTGCAGCGGCTGAATCTGAACATCTGATCATGGATTGGAGGCCGACAGTTTGAACTCTTCATCACCTCTGCAGCAGCAGGAGACGCAGGCAGATCAGTGATGGAGGGATGTGAGTGACGTGAAGCAGCAGATGGATTCATCTTTGAGTCGATGCACAACAACAGCTCTGCAGCGCACGTCATCTTGTCATTCTGCACACGCACAACCTGCTAAAGGAGCATGAAATAACACAACGATGAGACATACTGGAGTTAAACATGACTCCTCATGAGCTCCTGAGCTCGTGTGGTTACGGAGGCCTTGAACGCAACATGTGATAATGAGACAGAGCGAAAACAAGCACGATCCAAACACAACAGGAAGCATTGCAACAAAATAAAATGGCATGAAGTCCTGAACGTTTCAAATTAAAAGAACAGTTTGGTTTTAGAAGTGTGGTTGTGCTGAGTAACATGATAGATGAGCACCATCAGTATGTTACCTGCAGTAGAACACACACACACAGTCCACCTCACCTGCATGTTTGTTCAGACTGCAGGAAGGAAACCAGACAGCCAAGACAAACTTTATGAGTTAAAGAACCAAACATCACCGTCCACAATGAAAGGCCTCAGCCGAGAGTCAAACGAGGATCTTTTGTCTGTGATGCTACAGGACCCGCTGCTCCACCGTGCAGCCCTGAGCAGGAACCACTCAAGAGCAAATCAGAGCACTCTAAAAACCATCTCTGTGGTTGAAGTGGTTTATCTCTAACGTGATTGGTTGATTTAAACCTGATCTGTCTCCTGATAGGCTGAGGTGTGTTCGGGAACAGTGTCCGAAGTCATCCAGTCGGTGGTGAACGGAGCCGACGGCTGCATCTTCTGCTTCGGACACTCCAACCTGGGTAACTGTTCACCGCCTTCACACATAAACACATCTAAACATTCAGCTTCACTCTTATTGGCTCCGCCCCCTCCAGGGAAGACGTACACCATGATTGGTCGAGACTGCTCCACGCAGAGTCTGGGCGTGGCCCCGACGGCCATCTCCTGGCTCTTTAAGGTGATCGAGGAGCGCAGGGAGAAGTCTGGGGCTCGTTTCTCCGTCAGGGTGTCGGCAGTGGAGATCTCCGGCCGGGAGGAGACGCTCATCGACCTCCTGGCTGAGCTGTCCTCCTCAGGGGTCCACCAGGAGGTCTCGCTGTGGGAAGATCCTCTTTGTGGATCCCAGGTAGAAAACATACATGAACATGATGTGATGTCATGCGTTGTTAGTTCACATGACGAGATATTCTGAATTGAAACGCCGTTAAACATGAGCTGAAACCCGACAGGAAATGGAACCTCACTTCTGTAATAACCTAAAACAGAGCCAGACTCTTATTTTAAAAAGCATCAACGTATTTTATTTTCAAACTAAATTTAAAATTTAAAATTTAAAACCACTTAACGGGGAAAACTTCATCCGTTTTCCCCGTTAAGTGGTTTAAAATTTCATTTATCCACAACTTAAAATTTATAGTCAGAACAAAAGTGTTTTACAGGATTCATGGAGGCGGCTCTCTGAGTAATCCACACACTGCTGAGCCACTGGTTGCCATGGTGATCCCGCCTTTTCTTGTAACGAGCGGGAAAACCAGTTATTTTCATTAAATATGGAGAAATTTATTTTTTTGGAAAAAATATAAATTGTATGGAAAAGATAATTTAGATAATAAAGTGTGCAATGATGTAACGCAACACAACAGTCAGTTTATCTAAAAGACGTGTTTGTTAGCACCAGTTCTCCTCCAGCGCTGTTTTTCACAGCAGATGTTTTTCACTGCAGGAATGCAGATTTGCTGTGGTAATAATATTTTATTGTTTTTGGTTCTGCATCTGTTTCTTGTTACTTTTTGTTGTCTCTTTGGAAAGTTTCTGGTGTGACGAGGCCTGAAATGTTTCAGGATCTATTTCTTTCATGCTCCTGTTTTTGCTTTATCTTTACTTTTTTACCCATTAAACAAATTAAAGTCAAACTTTGACACTCTAGGGATGTTTTCTGTGGAGTGCCCCTTTAAGCCTCGTCTCGCTTCCTTCCCTTCACCTCCTTTTCTTGGTGACCTCCTCTTCACCTCGTGGGACTTCATCACGTCCAACAACTGTCCAATTAGTTCTGATCTTCATCTTCTTCATAGTCAGTCTGTTTTATCTCCCCGGCTCCTCCAGCCAGCCACTTTTTATCTCCTCTCACTTTAATTCTCCTTTTCTGTCACTGGGAACGTTTCTCCTGCAGACATCCTTATTTTATCAAACCCCATTCTGTCTTGGTTTCCTTTCATCTCTCCATGTTCCACCTCTGCGAGGCAGAGGAGGGAGGAAGAGTTCTGCTTTGAGTTCGGAGCTGACGGTTGGGAGATGCAGACACTTCTGGTTCTGTCACAGCTGATGAGGTCAGGAGGTCATTGGAAAGTGGCGCAGTCTGAAGCACATCTGCACATTAAACCAAATCAGAACTGCTCGTTTTCACAGATGTTACTTTTTGTTAATATTATTTTTTATTTTAATGAAAAAGAACAATTTAGGTAAAGGAACAACAAGGAAGCAGTTTCTTTAAAATCTGTCTGGTTTCTTTTCCATCAGCTCCAGAACCAGACGGAGCTCCGGGTGACCAGCGCCGAGCGGGCTGCGTTTTTCCTGGACGCCGCTCTGGCAGGAAGGAAGAGCAGCCGAACGCCGAACGACCAGGAAGCCCGAAGGAACTCGCACTTCCTGTTCACTCTGCACCTCTACCAGGAGAGACCGGACAAGAGCAGCAAGGCAGCAGGTCCTTGTCTCAGTTCAGTCAAAAAGACTTCTCCATGTGGACTCATTTCATCCATCCATCCATCCATCCATCCATCCATCCATCCATCCATAATCTTTACCCACTTCTTCCAGTTTGGGTCATGGGGACCACTGGTGCCCATATCCAGCAGTCATTGTGTGAGAGGCAGGGGACACTCTGGACAGGTCTCCAGTCCATCACAGGGACATCTGGACAGGTCTCCAGGAGAACATGTACACTCCACCCAGAAAGGTCCCGGGCCAGGATTTGAACCGGTGACCTTCTTTCTGAGAGGCAACGGCTCTACCAACTGTGCCACCGTGCCGCCCGACTCATATTTCAAATGATTCCAAAACCACCGTTGTTTTGTCTTTGAGTTCTGGTTTTTAAGGAAAAGATCCAGTTACCAAAACGAGCGGAGTATAATCTGAGACTTTGTCGATATGAAGTTTAAAAATAACGCCACTAAGAGCTTGTTTATGTTCAGTCAGTAAAACTGAGCTCTCTGTGAATATAACCAGGTTTTCAACACAAGAGAAAGCTCTGAGCATCCTCAGGAATCTGCAGCAGGAAGTTGTAAAATATATTTTATGTCCCTCTGGGTGTAAAAATGAGACTCTGCCACGGTGACCGCTCAGGCAGGAATAAAGTCTCCTCCGTTCTCCTGCAGCTTCTCTTTTAATTCAGTTTCCAAACGTCTAGCTGCTAATTAGCTTCGTGTTGAATCATAACCCCAGAGGCTTCGCCACCGCCTCCTCCGCCCACGTCCACCTGCGGCGGCGGAGACGTCTCCACAGTTATCGGTGTTTTATGGCCTCCGTGTCCGCGGCTGCCCGGCTAACGAGGCCTGACGACTCGCGTCCTGCCTTGTTTATGGAGCGCCGGGCGGCAGAAGTCTGCACTCGGCTGCAGTTTCTAAATCTTGCTGATGTGAGCTGCTGAACTTTCCCACCCTCATTACGCTGAATTACTGAAGTAAGCAGGTTGTTAGAGGGACACTAACCATGAACCAGAGCTGCTCAGACGTCCAGCCAGCGTGAAAACAACTGGTGTGATTAGAATGGATGGACCTGAACGGTCACCCAGTGGCTGTGGTGGATCCAGAGACCTGTTCAGGGTTCATCATTGGACGAGGCGTGGTGTACCCCACCTGACTTGAGGCTTACTTCATGAGGTCTTTGGTTTTAATCAGGACTTGTTGGTCTCACCATGGGTCTTGACTTGAGAATCACCTGTTTTGTACCAGAACTTTAGATTTTATTCAGTAAGAGTTTTATTTGACTGCAATCTTCAATAATACTTTGTGTTAGATGTTTCTTGTGGACTGAGGCAGCCTCTTATTATTATTATTATTATTATTATTATTATTATTATTATTATTATTATTATTATTATTATTATTATTATCGACCTGAAAAGGGTTTTACTCTTCTTCCAACTTTAATTCAGCCTGAACCACAAAGTGTCCCCCCCCCCACCACAAAGGTCATATTAAAAAAGGACCGGTTCGCCCCGTGATGTGTGCCATTGCTTTTATTGGTGTTTCGTTATGTAATTTTCAAAGATGCCATTTTTCTCATTGAAAACACTGAACTCTTTTTAACAGTGCGGTCACATGACCTCGAGGGGAGCGGTCTCTGAACAAAACACCAATTAACTTTTGGAGCCATTTTGGTTCAAGATGGCTGCCACAGCTAAAAGCTCAGCTATTTTAAAAGATATTGAGCAGACATTTGATGTGGTGGTAGCTGAGAATAATCTCTAATAGACTCTGATTGAAAATAAAAAAATCCAAGATGGCCACCTGATCTAAAAAGGAAAAATACTACAAATGGGGTATTTTTAGAGCTATTCAGCTGAAATATGGTATGATGGTAACTGAGAGCGAACCCCAACACAGTACTGTCAAATCACAATTTCAAAATGGCCACAACATGGCGGTCTCCATCAAAGTTTCTCCAGGAACTTTCTAGGTAGTCCTTGATATTTGAAACATGACATTCAGACTCGTCTTGAGTCTGGTCTTGATGCTGTCTGGATCAAAGATCTAACTTGAGACTTGAGGTCTGGGATTTTCCAGATGTGACAGGACTTGTTGGTCTTCACTTGAGACCTGTCCTGTCACTGGATCAGGGATTTGACTCAGGGCTACAGACTCACTTGACAGTCTTGGTTTGGACTTTGGTTGCCTGATGGTTCAAACTGATTTTGATGGTGAACTTTAGTTGGTTTACGGCACCAGCTTCACATAGGAAACAATAATTCCAGACTTGACATTTGTTTCTTGAGATTTTTCAGCCATAGTCAGGTTTAGATGTTCTTCATGAGGACCAGCAGCTTGTCCCACCCCTGAGACGTCAGTCAGGCTTGAATCAACCTTGTCTGGGCTGTGAGAACTTGCTTGCAGGATGTTCTCACTCCTGGAGGGGCTCCGTGTCTTCAACAGCAGGACCTCATTATGTTTCTGTCAACAAACAGGTCTAAAATTGACCAGAACTTACAGCAGCGACGCATTTGAGCCGCTGTGAGCAGCTGAGCTTTGCGTCTGACCCATGTATTGTTTTTTGTGTCTCAGTGTCTGGCAGGAGTCGTCTCCACCTCCTGGACCTGGGGAGCTGTGAGACGGACATCAGCAGGACCAGAGAGGGGGGCGGAGGCCAGTGTCTGTCTCTATCTGCGCTGGGAAACGTCATCCTGGCACTCGCCAATGGAGCCAAGCACGTTCCCTACAGGTCTGAGCTCACACTGATAGCATCTTAATCAAGACAGATGGACCCTTGGTTCCTGTAAGGACAGGGGGTTGGGGGGGGGGGGGGTTCTGGCAGAATGAAATGTATTTTTAATGAGTGTTCAGTCAGTTGTAAGCGCCGGTTAATGTTGATGAATTAATTGCTTTGTAATGCTGACTGACATGTGCTCGGTCCTCTGGGTGTCTGTCGTTCAGCTTGGCATCGGTTCCTCGTTTTATTTTGACGTTGACACATTTTTCTTGTTGGAGCATCTGCTTCAGTGCAACGTGATTATTAAAGCTATCGGGTCACATCCTGTTCATTATTTTCACATTAAAGCAGCTGATACAAACACCCACTGATTCACAAGAAGAAGCATGGAACAAGCAAAGGCAGCAGGGTGCGTTGATAAAACCCCAAACTCGTAACATTTTCAGCTTTGTTGTTGACGCTAAACCGAAGAGGAGAAAAGGCTTAGGCTGCGGTATGTAAATCTAGAGGAGTGTCTCTTGTGCAGCTTTACTCCAGGTCTCTTCAAAGACCTCATACCGCATGTGAGACGGCAGAACACACGTGGCGTGCAGTTCAAAGTGCGCCTCATGAATGCCACATGAGAGAGCGTTCTTATTCCGTTTCTGCCCGTCTTGAGCCCAACTGTTGCGTGGCGTAACGAACGGTCTCTGGGATCCTGTGGGGTTTCTCGGGCCCGCAGTGTGTCTTCCTTTCGTCTCCTTGTTCTTCGGGACTAACGAGGGTTCTCTTGATGTATTATTCAGGGACAGCAAACTCACCATGCTGCTCAGCGAGTCTCTGGGTAACATCAACTGTCGAACCACCATGATCGCACACGTCTCGGATTCACCGGAGAACTACACGGAGACGCTGACCACAGTGCAGCTGGCCTCACGGATCCACCGCACCAGGAAGAAGAAGTCCAAAGTACTTCTTGTTTTATTTATTTCAAACTTCCCCCGGCTGATTGTAAAGAATGAGACCAAGATTAATTGAGTTATAGCTGAAACAAGTGTCTTGTCTCTCATCTATGGATCATTTACAAAATAAAAGCCTCATAGATTGAGTAATCTGATGGAAGATGTCCTGTTAAAATGATTGACAGCTGTCAGATGCTAAACCCCGCCTTCATACAATTCCCCACCAACCCAGGAAGTTTCAATTAGAAATCATGATTTATTTTTTTTACCAGATCTTGATAAAATTCACCACAATGTATTTTATAATGGGTGGGGGTGGAGATAAAGGGGTGGGGTTTATGAATGCTATCAATCAGTTTGATCTTTTTTATTTATTTTTGTTCAACAAATTATTAATTTTGTGTTAATTTTTTGTGTGTCATAATGAAGACCTTTAATCAGGATGATTTTTCAGAGTTTTTTTATTTTATTTAAAAACTAAAGAAAATAAATCATGTAGCAATACATAATACAACCTAGTTTAACCCAGGTACGTATTGTACCAGGTACATGTTTAGTACTTACCTCATACCTATAGTTTATGTACCAGGTATGGTACTGAGTACATATCACATGCGTAAACAATAATTGTACTTATTTGCTTTGAACCAGGTAAGTATCATTTACTTACCTGGTACATATTGAGTACTTAAACCAGCCACTAGGGTGCACAAGCCAGTGTATCTCATGTGCCGGTCCCAAGCCCGGGTAAATGGTGAGGGTTGTG
>JARVGV010055527.1:0-12903 GCA_031762435.1 Hypsolebias longignatus | reverse complement strand
TGTAAATGTAAATGTAAACAGTAGTTTAAGTGAAGCTGATCTGATTTTAACTGTACTGGATTAAACAATCAAACTTACATTTCCACAGAACTTGAACCAGAATCCACGCACACTGCTGCCAAAGTTTTATGGTTTGTACTGCATCCAGTCGGGGGGCATCAACATCCGACTGGTGGTGATGAACAACGTGCTGCCACGCTCCCTCAAAATGCACTACAAATACGACCTGAAGGGGTCCACCTACAAGAGACGGGCGTCCAGGAAGGAGCGGGAGAAAGCCTGTCCGACGTACAAAGACCTGGACTTCCAGGACATGCATGACGAGGGGCTTTACTTTGACACCGAGACGTACAACAACCTCATGAAGACCCTGCAGAGAGACTGTCGGGTAGGTGGATTTGCAGCAGAGCTTCTGGTCGTCCAACTGGTGTGTTTTCTTTAGATTTGTGTTGTCTCTGCTGCTTGTTGGACAACTGTGAGTTCATAGTGAATCATGATCCAGATAATGCCAGGAGTTTGTGAACCATGCAAACATGCTGCAAGCTCACATTCAGAATGCAGCTGACAATTGGTGTTTTGCACCATGTTTACTAGGTATGCACGATATTATCAGTATGCATTAGTATCGTGTTAAATATCGGATATCGGCCATTCCATCAAAATAACTCACCAATATACAGTAGAAGACACTGTTTTTTTATATATAGACACCCATTTTGGCATCTGCATTTAGTAGCAGGCCAAACTGACAAAGGCCATGCAGAATAATGTAGTATTTTAATTCCACATCGGAGAAAGCTGTGTAGTCTCTGTAAGTAGGTCTAGGGAAAAAATATCGGTATTGGTATCGGTTATCGGCCAAATACATTTTAACATATTGGATATTGGCTGAAAATTCAATAATGTGCATCCCTAGTTTTTACCCACCAAGTATCTTCTGGCTTTCCCAGTCAAAAGAGACACTGTCTCTTTATTAATTCAGGATGAGTGGATGAGAAGAAAGAGTTCTTGGAGAGCTGGACCAACCTGCCAGGTCTGAAACTCCTGCATGGAAATAGTTACCTAACATTTTATTGGCTTTCACAGGACATAGCTTAATGTATCAGAGTAAAAGTCCTGATTGACGTCACAGGAGCAGGAATTTTGGTGCACGTAGTTTAGCCTGTCGGGTAACTACTAATCTCATATCCGATCTTGAAACTGTGCACAAAGTGACAAGGTTTGTCGTTGTGTTTAATTATTCAGTTGTGGTTCCCATGAATCAGAAACACCCTGAAGAAAACAACAACAACAAAAAAAAAAAACATCTGTAAACCTGTTTGAGCAGCTGTTGCGTTCTCATCCTTTTAGTCAAGCAGTTTCTTCTTCACAAGCTTTTAGGAGCTTGTGATGTTGGGTCGGGGTGAGATCACCATAAATTCAGGAATGAAACAAACCCCAGTGTCATCTCTTCAGGTTCATGCCCCTTCTCATCATCATTAACTAAAACGCTGACTTGCTCATTGTTTAGTTTTCTTTTTAATGTTTTCTTAAGGCCAGAAAGGCATCCTCCACTTTTGCTGTCATTGCTTCCTTAATGTTTAACCTGTTTTTTTTTTTTTTTTTAACACATACCTTTAGTCTCTTTCATGCACCGTCTACCCACCGTGTCCATATTTTGTATGTATTAAGTATGTGGCGTTGTATCTGTGTGTTTCTGTGTGGCAGCAGCTGTTCGAGCGTCAGCGCTGTGTAGTTTGTTATTGTCAAGGCTTCCTGTGCTCGCCTCCGAAGCGGGAAGCAAAGTGCCCTCTAAGCAAAAAAAAACCTCTGTTCATTTCCATGAGTAAGCAGCTAACCCTGTCACCCCAGGAGGGGTCCTAAACACAGGAGAAGGGTCGCCAGAAGCCAAGCAACAGGGAATGAAAGGGGTGGCAGAAAGGAGGTGGAGAGGTTTTTTTTTTTATTTTATTTATTTTTTTTAATTTGTGGAAATGCTACAAAATCTGCAACGACTCCATTAAATTTTAGCACTCTGATGTTTTTTTTTTTTTTTTAAAGAGATTTTTTGGGGTCCGAGTAGAGCTGGACAGAGAGTACTGGCAACAAGAATCAGTGTTCTAGTACATGATGGGATGCTTATAGGAAAATACAGGCTGTGCCCTCTTCCTTTTAAGTCTCCTCTCTCCATCACTGCAGCTCCCTTGATACCCCACAAATGCCAAAACAGCATTAGGCATTAAAAATTAATGTTGCACTAGTGGAGAGAGCAAACAGAAGGTGCATTGTAAGGCAGAGTGTGTGTTTGTACCAGCCGTGGATGATGTGTAACTGTTGCATTACAGCGAGACAAACACTACAGAGGCAGGGATCACGGCAACGATATTAAAATGCTCCGCTGTGTTTTCACACACAGCATATGTGTGAAACAGGAGGCTTTTTTTTTTAGATGAGAAATCTGGACTTTCAGATCATACCAAGATTCTTCAAAGGGCTTTATAACGTGTTTGCGATACTCACTTCAAACAATGCATGCAGTCCTTTTTAGAGTAAATTTGCAGTCTGCATTTATGCAGGAATTTTTACTCTTATTCATCATTAGGCATATCAAAGGTAATTACCAGGAAGCGGGTGATACAGGAATTGGGAGTCTTGATACTAGTTTGTTCAGGAGCAAGTTCTGAGCTTGTGTTGTCTGAGCTTTCTTTGTAGCTATGCTCAGATTCTCTGCATAGTCTTTTGTCTCCGTTCCGCATCAAGAGCAATCTGCTCAGCTGTGTGGCTCTGTCCCCAAATTGTGTTGAACAGGTTAAAATAAAGCCAGTCCACCCAGCTTTGATGGTTTCATCGTTTGTGTTTGTCCACTATGGAGACGTTGGAGTTTGGAGCTTCTTTCTGTTGTGACTGTGTTCTCACATTCGTATCACTAAAAGTGGGCCTTTGTTCACATTTCCAGTGGTATTCTGGTTAAATTCACCTTCTTCTTTAAAAGCAAGAAGCTCACACATCTCATTGTTGCTACATATAGCCATTTTCTCATTATGTTGGCAAATATCTCACCTCTACAATTTTTTTATTTTTTATTTTATTTGGAAATGCTTCTCTGGTAGTTGTTAAGTTTTATAATCCATCACCTGCTGATGACACAGTCTGTACATCCTTACTGCATTACAGAGCAACATTGCTGGTGTTGTGCCAAAAAATGCAACCCTTTTTTAACTTTGGCTTACCGGCATTAGTTTTATGAGTTATTCATTTGAGTATCAAATGATCTGTGACCTGTGTCATTAATGCATCTTGACACAGGTCACCTCTTTCAAATATGGAGCCATGTATAAATTGTGAACTTTTCCTGAAGATGTCTACAAACACATTTTCAGTGTCTTCTCAGAATTAGTGCATCTGCTCTGTGTTTTTGGTGCAGACAGACTCAGACTTTGAAAGCTTGTGGTGAAATAATGCCACTCTGAGGTGGGAGATCCAGGCAGAATCTATACTTACTGACATGGAGAGCTTCAGGGAAGGTTTTACTGAGACACAGCAGAGGTTTAAAGCAGAGCTCTGTGACAAACTGAAGTCTGTGTGGCTTGTCCCGCTCACCGAAAGAAAACTGAGCTGTGTTTGAAATAAAAGAAGCGGGCAGTCAAAAAGGAGACCAGAGTTTTAAAGAAATAAGCCAAAATCTTTTTTTTTTTCCAATTAAAAATAAATGTTTTTTCATCTGCTTGAATAAAATATATATATACTCTAGAGAGGGAACATGGACTGACTTTAGAAACTTTGGTATGACTTTAGCTAAGAGACCATCTTCCATACTAATCTAGAACATGGAAAATATCCAGAAAAGACCTGTTTAGAATATCTAATACAGTGAGTACTTTTTTGTTTGTGTGTCAATCCATGCTTTGAAAACCAAATGAAAAATTTGAGAACCAAGCCATTGTAGAGATGCCAACACTGGAAAGGTATCGGCTCTTTTCTGGTACCAGTTAAGTCTGACTGCAGAGTCCTGCACCAGCTGCAGGCGAGATAACCGACCGAAATAAAAATGTTTAAAACATGGAGATGATTAAATAACGGTCTTCTTGTCAGACAAAATTGGTCTGAGCTTGGAAATGTTTTTTAATTCCTCCTGGTGAGCTCCTCACCATAGAGCTAATCTGTTTTGTACATTTTATATGACAATCAAAACAGACGCTTAGATTCCGGCGTGGGACTGAAGACCAAACGATAAATGTTCTAAATGAGATTCAAGAGTTAACCAAAACCACCATTCACATCTACTATCATTTAGTGGGAAACAGTAACTAGCCCTTTCACCTATTTGATGTAATTTATAATAAACCTATCAGAGGATGGGTCACCATCACTCAAAGGCGTATAGATTTAGGTATCGTCAGCATAACAGTGAAACAAACATATGGCCCAAGGGAAGCGTGCAAGGTGCAAATAGAGTTGGTCCCAAGATAGATTCTTGAGGAACTCCACAGCTAATGGAGCTGCAGAGGAAGAGAAATTTCCCATTTCAACAGAGAAAGATCTGTCTGATAAATACAAAGCAAACCAGTGATGGACAGTACCCTGAATCCCAACCTGCTCCCAGAGGAGACTTAGAAGTATGAGCGTTCAACTGTATCAAAAGTTTCACGGAGATCGAACAAAATTAAAGCATAAATAGTCTTTTAACAAACTAACAACAGTGAAGCAGTTAATATTTGCTGTGAAGGTGTCATTGTTCGCAGGGGCCCAGTAATGACTTTCTGTGGGCAGTGTGGTGTGTGAGGCTCTGTCTAAAACGGCTGCTGTTTGAATAGGCTGGGGGAGTTCTGGTGACGGGATGCAAATTGTTGATATGGAAAAGACAAAAGGTTCAGTGTCTCATTTGAGTCAGTCTGTCAGTCATTCAGCTTGTCCTTGTGTCTGTGTGCTCATCTGAGCTGAACCGTATTTATCCTCTTCTCATCTGACAAAAACAGTGGCTTTATTAAATCTTCTTTTCATACGCTGCAGCGGATTTTATCCTGCAGTCTGGTGCCAAAGAGCAAGCAGAGGTTTATTTCATGTGGCGTCCTTCATGCTTTCTGAGCTTCGTCTGATTGAGGCGTTTGTCTGTTTTACAGCACACCTTTCTGCGAAAAGAACTTTGAGTCCTAATGTCTTGACTTTACTTCACAATGCCATGTTTATGTGCTTGAGATAATAAATGTTCTTGTTTAACAGGACTTTCACGTCAGTGACTTTTGACTTTGAGGCCTGTAGTTTTAATATATTCATCCCAAAGGATTGAAATTTTGCTCTGGATTAAAAAGTTTTAAAGTATTTGGCATAAAAGTGACATTAGACCAGATTAGGTTCACACTTGTGCTCATTGTTGTAAAATGCATTTAGTCGAGAGATATTACCCAGAACAAAAGTTTTATTCTTCCAAGTCTGGGTCACAAACTAGTCCTGGCTGTATTATTTTACTGACCCTGATCCCATTTGACTGCCTTTGTTGAGAACTAGATGTTCAGTCACCAGAGTCTCTGGGCGACACAAGCTCCTTCAACAGGTCAATGTGTAACGCTCGCCTCCGCCTGCAGAAACACCTTATTTGTTTAGCTCAGAACTGCCTTAAACAGAGATTTCCTTCTGCTGACCACTTTCTTGGCACTGAACTGGGAGGGGGTGACGAAAACCTTTTCAGAGGGGAAAACATTTAATACTCAATGCATTTAATGTACAGAGTTACAGTGTGAGAAAAATATTAAAATTGCAAACGTGTTTTTTTGTTCATGTTTCAGAGTCGATGTAGTTCTCATCGTGCATGTCTCAATTTTATTTTTTAAACACTGCAATAGGTGCTGGAAAGTTTTAAAATCATGGACTACAGTTTGCTGCTGGGCGTGCATGTCCTGGACCAGAGCCACCGAGAGGGGGGCGAGTCGGGCCAGGCCGGGTGCGACGGTCGGAGACCTGTAGGTCAGAGGGTGCTTTACTCCACCGCCATGGAGTCTATCCAAGGAGACGGCAAGGCTGCTGAAGCCGTCACCACTGACGACACGTGAGTTTGTTCAGCTGTGGGAGCAGGGGGCACACACACACACACACACACACACACACTGAATTATACACACATTTGGGCACTCTGTCTCAGTCTGTCTCTTCATCTCCACTTTTTCCTCTCTCAGACTCTTATACAACCATCGCACCTCGCCCAGGGCACTGCAGCACAGTCGGCCTCTCGCATAACTATAGCTGCACAAATAACAAACACGCTCACTGTTCTGCATATTTACAGCCACACACGTGAATGGTGCAAGTGCCTCTTTTGCAAACACTCGTAAAAGTGAGGCAGCGCACTGGCTACACGTCGAGCCTTGCAGAGAAAACTGTTTCTGTTGTCTGACGGCGTCTGTGCTCGGTTTCAGGATGGGCGGCATCCCTGCCAGGTCGCACAAAGACGAGAAGCTGCTCATCTTCCTGGGGATCATCGATATTCTGCAGTCGTACAGGTACTCATCCTATGAGATGAAATAAACTTGAATGTGTGCGTGGTGCGCAGCGTTTCTCAAAAGTAACAGGTTATAAGTACAATGTGATGACTCAGTACAAGAAACTGCGGTGAAAGATGCTCGTCCTTCAGCGAGGCCTCTTAAACTGAATTATCATCCTGCACTGTGGCGAAGAGCTACAAGATGTTTTACCATGATCCTCCACCAAACATGACTTCAGTGATCGTACTAGGGATATTTCACAATAAGAAACTTGACTCTGTAAGAACATTTTTTAAGATTTCTATCCAGCGCAGGTCGTCTGGACGGATTCTTCTTTGTTGAAACATTTCATCGTTTATCCCCGAAGACTTCTTCAGTCTGAGGAGCTGCAACAAGCTCAGTCTTATAAGCAGCACCTTCTCACTGTGGATCAACCAGTTTGCTGATGACAGCCAAAACTAATTGTTCACATGATAAAGGAGGACCATCAGCCTAACGACCGATCGTTAGTGCCCTGATGGCCGCTTGCTGTTTGCAGCGGGCCGAGCGATACTAGTTTGAGAGAAGAGGAACAGCATTGTAAGAGTTGAAGACGGAGGCCTCCACCCCTGTTTAATGATGGACGGTTTCTCTTCACAAAGATGTCTTCCTTCATTCCTCTCTCAAACCAACTCTCTATCTAGGATGTGCACATCTCCATCCTGACTTAACCTGGTTAGATTCATCTACCTGGATCATGGAGCATGCATCAGGATGTTTTTTTAGATCTGTTGCTGCTATAAAAGTCAAAATTACCTTTTTTTAAAGGTGCAGTTTCTTAGTTTAAACATTTGATATGTTTACTATATTCTGTTGTGAATTAAATGCGTTTGACATTTGTAATTTGTTGCATTCTTTTTTTTTATTCTATATTTTACACAATGGCCCAACTTCTTCAGAACTGAGGTTGCAGGTTGGAGTCGCTGAAGGGCGACGTTGTTGAATTAAAGCATTGCTCATGTGACCAGTTTCCTGTTTTGTCTCTCGTCAGGTTGATTAAAAAGTTGGAACACTCTTGGAAAGCTCTGGTCTACGATGGCGTAAGTTGATCTAGCCTGCCTTATATCTGACACTGCTGCGTTTCTGAACGAGCCTTTTGTCTGCCTGCTCTCTCTCGAGTTTTAAAAGCCTGACGTTGTGCCCTCGCTTGTCCTCAGGACTCAATCTCGGTCCACCGGCCCGCATTTTATGCCAGTCGCTTCCTCAAGTTCATGAGCACCCGGGTCTTCAGGAAAACACAGCGTAAGTCAAGGTTGCATGGTGTTAATGGAGGGGGGGTGGGGGGGATGAAAGTGGAAGCTGGGAGGAAGGACAGTGATGTGTCTCAGTGAGACACTTTTAGAAACTAAAACATTATCCTTCCTCTCATGTTTTACACTATCTGCTGCTTTTATTACGTGTTTTATCATCGCTTGCTGCCATGAATGTGTTTATTTGACTCTGTTAGCAAAATGTCACATAAATCACTGGATATATTTTAATAAAACTCCCAGAAGCCTTTTACTTAATGTACATTTACAACAGATTAATTTGTAGAGTCCACCCAATACAAGATGGCCTCTGCCGCTAGTCAACCGTAGCAAACACAAAAGTGGCTGTAACTTCGATGATCTTGGGGAGACTGAGCTAAAATTTGGAGTGGGATTAGCTGAGAGTAATTCATATTATAATCTCCGAGTGCTAATAGGTAACATTTTGTGTAAAATGAAACGTGCACAGAAGCGAACAATGTGCATTCCTTCAAGAAACTATTCATTTTCGGGGTGAACTGGTGTCTTGTTAAAGTCAGACTGTAGAAACTTCAGCCACAGAGCTGACAGTGTTGAAACTGTTGCTTCAGTTTGTTCATAATGTGGCTGAAGTTAAAAATGATGAGCTGCATCAGAACTTGGACAGCCCCCGAGGACCCCCCCCCCCCCAATGTGGAAACAACCACGGCTGGCGCACTGATTTGAGGATTCTGCCACATTATTAACTATGAGCACGTCCTGCCCGAGGGGGACGACAGGGACGGATTTCATTTCATGCTCTGCCTGGGGGCCAGAATCCGGGGGTCTTTGAGGATTCTTGCATTTTATCAGTTCCATATTGTCTAATCGTGGAGTCTGTGTGCAGCCTCTGTCCATCAGGGTCTTCCATCTCCCACTCTTCCAGCTGAAATCCCTTTTTTCAACCCGTCATCAGTTCTCACTCAGTTTTACTTTTGCTTGGCAGCGTTTCGATTCTCCCCTTCAAAGAGGACCCGCACGTCCATCCCAGCTCTGAAGTCGTCCTCACAGGAGATCCTTTCATCGCAGGCAGATGAGAGGCACGAGGAGGACCAGAGGGACCGGCTGTGGGGGGCACGAAGCCTGGCCAGTCTTGATGGACAAGGTAAACAAAACCACAAACGTCGAGGTCATCATGAAGCATCTTCCTTCATATGGGTCTGTTCTAGTGCCATAAACTATTGGAGTCAATGCTGTCTGTCTGTTTGCAAAATATATCATGAACCACTGGACAGAGTTGAATGAAACTTTGAGGAAATAACAAGTGGGTATACGTCTACAACTGTTTATCTTCTAGAGTCAGTGCAATTCAAGTTGGCCTCCACAGACACTTGATCCTGAGAAACACAAAAACATGTATAACTCAGTCAATTTTAGAGATATTGATATCAATATCAATGAACGGGTCTGTTTTCACACTTAAGACGCACCGGATTATAAGCAAAACATGTTAATTTTGACAGATTTTTTTTTTGAGCACCGTGTACCACATAAAACCACTTTGAGGTCAGTAAGCACAACCAGAATTAATACGTAAGGTGCAACAAATTATAAGTCTCACTGTTGATTTTTGAGAAAAATTAAAGGATTTTTAAGTGCGCCTTATAGTCCGAAAAATACGGTAACTCGTTTCTCAACACAAGGTGATCTTAGATCAACTCTCTGACATGAGGAGTTTGTTGAAACTGGAAACCTGACTGGAGAATCTTATCAGAAGCGTTTATCCACATCTACCCGTAAAACTGTTTATTTTTCCAGATTTTGTGGCTTATTTAGAAGAACGAGGCAAATCAACAGCCTCATTTATTCAGCTAGTCCTGTCAGCAGGGCCCCGGGACAAGCTGTCACCGGCTCATACAGCGCTGAGCCTTATTGGAGAGGAAACAGAGCCTGGTCTGTTAATGAACTCCCCTCAGATGAGGTATTTGTGCCCGTTTCTACACAGCCCTCCTTATCTCTCGTTATTAATCTCCCCCGTGACCACGGTCTGACCTCGGCTCAGGCAGGGAGGAGTCGGATGAGTCAAAGCTCGCTCGGTGACGAAGCGCAGGAGCTGCAGCTGACCTTTGCGTGAGGTCATCGTGAAGGAGTCCTCCGTACCGGAAGAAACACGGGCGTGGAAGGGCGCAGGAAGAGAAGTCATGTGCCTGAGTTCCTTTTTTTTTTTTTTAGAATCGAGGAGGACCAGAATCTCCAGCTGTGGTTTAGAGTATCACAAAGTAAACCGGATCGTTAACCTTCTTGATTTTTCCTTTAAGGTTACTGAAAACAGTGGCAGAAATTGTGTTTAACTCCAAAGTTACAGAAAACATCCATTTATTTCAAGCCTTTATTCAGTTAAGTTCACACTCTTGTTCCTGGTCCGGTCTCAGTCATTGTGTGAATGCTTATTCAACATTCACACTATTGTTTTCCTGTTTCTCTTTATTGTGTGAATGTTTATGAAGCATCACACTGTTGTGATCCATTTTTCTTCCGTACATTTTTCATTCCGCACTTTTGAAGCCATTTCAACAAATCATACATCAAAACGTTCAGCTCTTTCAGGACACTCCTGCTATGACTTTTGGTATTGGTGCAGCTTTTTGAAACATTTAGCCTTTTCTGCCATTTGTTTCTCATAGAAAATTAGTTGAGCTCATTTTATCTCCTTCAGATCTTTACATCTGTTTATAACTTTTACTGCTCCTTTCACATTTTGTTCTGGTTCTGCTTCTTTCAACTTCCTTGTGCAATTTTTTTTCACCTACTTTCAGCTACTTTCAGCATTTTTTTCAGCTGTTTTGAGCTCCTTTCTGCTTTATTCTGCTAACTACAACATTTCTGTGCTTCTTCTAACATCTTTCTGCTAATTTCATCTTTTAATGCTCCTTTCTCTTATTTCTGCTAGTTTCAGTTATTTCAGCTACAGTTTTTCTGCTAATTTTAGCTTTTTCAGCTAATTCAACATTTTTTGCACTCTTTTAAACTTTCCTTAGCCTAATTCAGCAAAAATATGCTTTCTACATTTCATGATGGTAATTTAAGCTACTTTCTGTATTTTCAGCTACTTTTCAGCAGTTTTTTTTTGGTTGCTAGATAATTTCCACTTTTTTGTGCTCATTTCTGCTTCTTTGATTGGGCAAACACACATTCTTTCTGATTTATTCTGCTAACTTAAGCTTATTCTACATTTCAGCTATACTTTTTAGCATTATTTATTTATTTATCACTTAATTAACTTATTTCTGCTAATTTTAGCTTGTTATGCTCCATTCAGCTTTTTCTGTTATTTCAGCTACTTTTCAGCTGTTTTATGCTAATATAAGCTTTTTCAGGATATTCCACTTTTTTTTTTTATTTTTTTAGCTAATTTCAGCTCTTTCCACTTCCTTTAGGTAGTTTAAGCTTGTCTCTGCCTTTCATTTACTTTTCAGCTATTTTTTAAACAAATTTCCTAATTTTTGTGCTTACTTAATTCAGCAAATGTGTTCTTTCAGTTTTTTTTTTTCTTTTTTTTTTCGGCTAATGTAGACTTGTTCTTAATTTCAGCTACATTTCAGAATTTTTTAAGGTAATTTCAGCTGTTTTTCAGCAAGTTCATCAGCAATAAGCATTGACACTGCATTTTTGCAGGAAATGCAATTTCTCTAGTTGTACATTTACGAAGATCCTGTTCAAGTGTCTTCAGAACTTTTTTTTTTTTTTTTTTTTGCATCTAAGTTGTTCTGCTGTTTTTAAGCTATTTCAGCAATTAAGGTATCAAAACATTCAGCTTGTTCAGGACATTCCTGCTGTGACTTTAGATATTGATATTTTGTCAACTTTGTGAAATATTCAGCTTTTTCAACAACATTTTTTTATTCATTAAAAATACATTAGGATTTTGTGAACACTACCCACATTTTATTAATGTGACATTCAAAACAACACTTTAACTAAGGAAGTTCAAAGCTAGCAAGCTCATCTGTTTGTGTAATTCTTCACATTAACTTTCTTTTCTCATTCTGTCTAAATGCTCGTCAGCCATTTGTGTGACTTCTTTCAAAATGTGTCCAGAAATTGCCGATGCTCAGTTGAAGCTTTCATTCAACAAATATGCACCAAGAGTGCAATAAATCGTCCCTCAAGGCCCACAGTCCTGCATGTTTCAGATATTTCTGCTTCATCACACCTAACTTAATCAAACCGATCATTTCGTGGCCCTGCAGAACCTGCTGAGGATCACTCAGTCATCTGAATCAGGTGTGTTGGAGCAGGAAACATGAACCCTGGGGACGACTGTGACACAGATTCATTCCATGAAAGCTTCACGCTAAAACTACATCAGTGCTGTCAAATTCCATCTTCCTGAGGATTTTAAAAATAAAAACAATTGATCTGTCTGTTTAGCAGCCTATTCTCCCTTTCAGACCATAATTTGACCTTTACTTACGTGAAAAGGCTTTTTTCAAACCGAGTTACCTGCTGTCTAAAAAATGGTTTTACACCTTAATGTGTCCTCTTGCTTTGTGACTTTTAAAGCTTTCAGCATGCCAGGCAGCTGAAGCCATTACTGCTGATTGTCTGCACCACCCGACCTTTTCTGACACCGACTGTGAATAAACTGATCGGGGCTTTGAGGCCCTGCTAGAAATAACCTGAGAGCTCAAAGTCCACGAGAAGCTCAGACTCTTACCATCCTTTAACCATCTTCAGATCATTTGGCAATCACTTTTTTTTTTTTTTTAATTTGGATGCCCAAACCATAAACTATGATGCTTAAAATAAATCCAACTCTTGTAGCAGGAAGCTTAGGTTAGCAGCTTTTCCAGGCAAACTTTTCAAATGAACACTTCAGAATAAAACTAGAAAAATTAGTGTTTGTGAGAATGCTAAGTGCTAAAATCTGTTAAAGCAAAGAATGTCAGCTAAACTGAGCAGAACAGCAAAAAGCTAAAACAAAAAGAACAGTAGCTAAAAGCATAAAATGAGCAAGACCACAGCTTAAAGTTAAAATGAGCAGAGCAAGAACAAAACATTAACTAAAAACTAAAATCAGCTAAGCAGCAGCTAAATGCTAAAATGAGAAATATAGTAGTTAAAAAAAACAACAAAAAAGGTTGAATCATGTCATCTGGACTTCGTTTTTTTGTTAAAAAGAAACGTTTCGCCCCTCATCC
>JARVGV010055525.1:0-12903 GCA_031762435.1 Hypsolebias longignatus | reverse complement strand
AAACAGATCAGCAGCAACATGAAACAAATCAGCAGCAACATGATGTGATATTTTCACAGTGATTGTTCTGGTTAGATATTCATGAGTCTAACCAGAACACATTCAGGTATTGATGTCCAAGCTAGAGCCGTCATTTCTAACCTCAAACCCGAAACCTGGCCTGGACCGACCCGGGTTAGGGCCAGACCGGGCCATTATAATGTGATTAATGAGCAGGCTAGGCCAATCTCGGGCTTTTAATTAGGTCAGGACCAGCCGCAGTCCAATTATATGACAATATGGCCTGCCATACCTTCACCGTTTGCGGCCATTTCACTGTGAGCTGACCGGCCTTGAAAGATGTAAAAAGTTCAGTTAAGTTTCATATGGGACTGTACTGCCAGGCAGCGGTCCATCGCCCAAATGGGCATTCCTTCAGCCGCTGCACTCAGTTGACGTGCGCAGCCGACGACCCAAACGGGTGAGATCCCAAAGCAGACGTGTCTGAACAGGTTCTGTGAATAAATCAGAATGTGAGCAGAAACGGGATTTAAATGTTCTTTTATGGCCATGAAAGGACAAACGCATAAACACACCCTCAGCTTCGAATAATCTCTCCCTTTTATTCAGCTGTGCATCCCTGACAAGTACATATCCCAAAGCAGACGTGTGTCAGAGCTGTCCGCGTGTCTCACTAATTCAGAAGAATGCAGGCAGAAACAGGGTTTAAATGCTTTTTTACAGCTTGAAATGACCAACCCCCCCTCTGCTCCGAATCTTTGGCTGCATGTCCCTGACCATTAATAACCAATTAAAAATGTTGTTTTTTTTTCCTCGGGTTCGGACCTGTAATTACTGTCAATTCGTCGGGTCGGGTGGGATTCTATGATGTTAGTGCCTAGTGTATTTTTAGTTGGTGTTTTCTTAGTTCACATCTTAGATCTTGGTAATGTTTTTCTTCTACATTTTATTTGGATGTAACTGGGACCCTGTGTGCATAATTTCGTTTAATCACATGTACCACATGTGGTGCAAATGACAATAAAGACTCTCTGACTCTGACTGACTCTTAATGCACGAGATACTTGCTTCTCCATCCATTTCTGTTCACTGTAAAGATTATTCACAGAAAATGATCAATCTGACATCTAATAAAATCAACTTTTGTTTAAATCATGTGATACCAAAGAGCATAAATCTATACATTAAATTACATTAAATGGATGTACAACTTATGTATACTGTAGTATTTGACTTTTTTTTTTTCATTTCAAGGACAGTAATTTAATCATTATTTTCACACTTTTTAAAATTTTAATTACCGTAGAATGTTTATTTCTTCTCATTGTTTATGCAAAGTTTGTATGAGAATAAACCAAATGTCAGGTAAAATAAAATAATTGCCTTGTAGCATTAGGACAAGTTGCTTCTAAGCCATTGATGTGCAGTATACATGAATATGAATCGAGATGCTGACCCTTTTAAAAAAATGAGATTTCTTTAAATTCCCATATTTATATTTTTAAAAAGTTGTTATTCAGAGCTAATGCATAGTTTTGAAGAAACGTTCTCATTCAGTTTGAATAAGCAGGTGCGTCCAGATTAATTTGTGATTTTACTGCTTGGTCATATTAAATGTAAAATTTGTAAAACTGAACTCCCTACTTAACATTTTAGACAAAAGAAATACATAAAAGTCTAAATTAATATTTTGCCTACACCTATGATTTGTTTTATGTTTTTGTTTGGTGAAAACAATCTCAAAGGAACATTTCTTAACCTTCACAAACCTCATAACCTTCATTTATTAACACCAAAGTTCATGCTCAGTAATCCAAGTATAAAAGCCAACAGTGTTCAATGTTTTGCTGAGACGTTTCGTCTTTCATCCAAAGGACTTCTTCAGTCTGAAGAGCCACCAAACAAAACTGATTTCCACAACAGCATACTCTAGTAGGAAAAAAAGCAGTTTGCTGGTGCTAAGATGGCCTCCGTGGCCCACCCTCTACCCCGTCAACTCCTCTGAAACAGTCATGCCAAAGTGGTTCAAAAATCAAAACACCACTTATTGTGACAGGATTATACCTGGATCATTCAGCATGAACTTTGAGACAGTTATACCAGCGTGGTTCACAACACCAGAGTCAATGGGGGAGACGGCGGGCCCTGGAGACCATCTTAGCACTAGCAAACTGTTTTGTTTTTTCTATTATGGAGTATGATGTGAGAATCAGTTTTGATTGGTGGCTCAGATTGAAGAAGTCCTTTGGATGAAGGACAAAATGTCTCAGCACAAAAGAAACCGTCCAGATGACCTGACTGAACATTGTTGGATTCATCCAGTAACCTTCAGTTCTCCATGGGATGATGTACTTCAGGCTTTCTTTTTATTTATTTTTCCTTTTACTTTATTATCAACCTTTATTTAACCAGTAAAATCCCATTGAGATCACAGATCTCTTTTGCAAGGGAGGCCTGGGCCTGAGGCAGCCCATGCAGTGCATGTTTTGGTCTGTGGGAGGAAAGAAAACCCATGCAAGCACAAGAAGAACATACAACTCCACACAGAAAGACCCCAGGTCCAATTGGGGATTTCACCCAGGACCTTCTTGCTGTGAGGCAACAGTGCTAACCACTCATGCTGCCAACTTTGTTCTTCACTTTCTATAATATTCAGGATATATTGGGGGGAAAAAATGAAGCAAACCTGCATTTCCAGTCTGAGACCGGCTGTAGGCGAGGGTTTGTATTCTGAGGCGGTCAGTGAGCCACTTTTCCTCTTCTGCCCGTGGAGGGCAGGACTTCCTGTTCCTGTTTCACCAGGAGTTCCACACGTTTGATACACCTGCGCCCACCCAGGAGACGAAACAAAAGAACTCTTACCACAAATCCGAGGTGTCTTTACTAACAGAAGTGATTTAAACAGACATCAAATCAATACTTTGTGTACACCGCTTCATCCAACCATTATTGAATTTTTTAAACTGATGCAAGCTCTAAAATTGTTTGTAAAACTGTATAAGTACATTTTTACATTTAAATGTGAGATTATTGTGATTAATTGTAAAAGAACCTCTGCAAAACATACAAAACAGAAATTTGTTATCTCTGGATTTTAGTCCCAGAACAGAATTTATAAAATATGGTATGCATCAAAATACTTGACTGAGTCTGATTTCCAGATGATTGGCAAGAAAACAAAAGACGAGAAAACTGTATGTGTGAGTAATAAAAATTCCACTAGATGGCGCTGCAAACAAACGTTTCAAATTGTTCTGGTTTTGCTCCTCTTTGTCCTGCAGGAGTTTCAACACATCCATGCTGTGACAGTATTGGCAGTGCAGTGTGTTGAAGGAGAACAAAGATCAATATCTAATCATGGAAGCTGAGCTGATTAATGAAATATGTGAGGAACAAGAAAACCTCCTAAGGATTTCTTAAAGAGCCGAGAATCAAATAAAGTCAAATAAGGAAATGCGATCATAAAGAGGCCTCACCTTGGCTGTAAACGTGTCCATGTTGTCCTGCAGGTAGTGCACGGCCTCGTAGATACGAGCAGGAATGGAGGACAGAACCACGTCAAGACTGGGTTCTGCACTGAAACTGGACGCCACCATGATCATTGTATCTGGACAAAAGGAGGGTATTTCTCACTTGCATGTACATGTACATGACAAAAAACTATGGAGGATGGAATGTGACCAAATGAAATAAATAAATGAATCATGAAACAAATTCTTTAAAAGGTACATTGCATTATTTAATGGTGTATTTAATTATTTGATTGTATATTTAATGATATAATGATGTATTTAATAATTAAATTACATAGTTAATTATGTTTGTATTATGTACTTATTTATTTCATTTTGTCACATTCCTCACTCCATTAAAAAAAAAAAAAACATCTACAACAATAACAATAATAATCTACACAAACCATATTGCTAATCCTTGGCATTAGTTTGAGCTTGCTGAAAGCTGTTTTAATAAGAATTTATACAACTACGTTTCTAAGAACTTGTAACATAAATACTCAAAGTGTGAACAGCAGATGAATGAAGGCATCACTCAATAAGTGGAGTATCTCACCTATAAGCTCCTTCCACACTGGATCCAGGTCAGCTTGGTTGGCCAGGCAGCCCTTCATCACGTTGGAGCAGTAGTTGGAGCAGGGTTTGACGGAAGCCAAGCCACGACAGTGAGGGCAGTACACCAGCTTCATCAGGGCCCTCGTGCACTCCTGACCCAAAGAGACCTGAGGACGGTGACAAATAAACACGTCTCAGTAATGAACTTAGGATCTTTCACTTACAGATGTCCACTGTTTGGCTGTTACATTTGTTTTATTGTAAGAGTTATGTGAAGCTGCTGAAATCTGACAGTAGAGAGCAGTGTTTACACATGAAACTGGAAATGGCTGAACATGCAATTAATGCTTCCTATTGTTAGCCTCAGAGAATGATCAGTGCTAGCCTGGAAATATATAAAAAAGTAAATAAATAAAAGGTGTTTGGATAAATTATGACACAAAAGCAGAGACAAAAAAAAAAAAAATAGGTCTGCAAAACGCCTGCTCCCTGTTTTAAAAGGTAAAAAGCCTCATTGAAATATTGTTTCAAGTCAAGAAACACAGAAACATTAAAGAAATCTGCATTTTGGTGAAAAACTCTGCTTCCAACGATAAAAAAATAAATAACTAAAGATCATCACACCCATAAAGTGACATCTGGGCTGTCATCTCTCCAAAAGAGAGCTTTGTTCTGAAAGTCTGACTTCATTTCTGATGATCTTTGTGTTTCTCGTTGGGAGGGTTGAGACATTTTCATTGACAGTTAGGGCGTGACAACCACACAGCCAGCATATCTGTTTTCCTGGGAATCAGCCCAGCACACATTAAACACACTCACACGTAAAAAACAAAAAAAAAAAACACTCTTATTATCACTGCGTCTACATTTAACTCCTGGAGACTAATCAAGATCATAATTACTGTTTGTACACCCTAGCACTGATTACGTTGTGTTTTAACATTCGGCGTTTGTCCTCAACGGAAGGCGTGAGCTAACGAAGTGAGCGTGTGAAGATTTATGTCCCACGACACGAAGAACAGAAGGAACACGCTCACCTGGGAGACCTTCCTGACCACATCGGTGCTGACTAAGAGCCCCTGGACAAACGACCTGGCAGTAACAAAGGACCGGGACACCTTCCCTTTCATGTCCCGAGGGATGTCTCCAAACGGCCGTAGCGTCTCCTGTTGCTTAGCAACACATTCGAGGTAATCCTCTGACAGGTTGACCTGTCAAACAGAGATGAGAGCAGAAGACGGTGGGGGGTGTAAGGAAATTATTCTCAGAACGGTAATAAAATAAATGGCGTGTGTAATTCCAATAAAACAGTCGAATTTGATGAATTTCTGATTATTATATGTTCAAATAAATAACTAGACCAGGGTTATTCAACTGGCGGCCAGCGAGCCATTTTTGGCCCACGAGTGACTTCAATCCAGCCCGCCAATGATTTCATTTATTATTTATTTATTTATTGGGAGGTTCTGGATTTGGATTCTGTTTATTGCATTTATGATTCAGTGCAATAAAATAAATGGAAACGGAAACAGATCGTTGGAAAACTTGGTTTATTGACATAATAATGACTAATCGCTGGATGTTCAGCCCCTGAACTGCTGGCTTTCAGAAACTGTACCCCCCTGAGCAGTTTTGTTGAATAGTCCTGGTAGACCATGTTTAAATATATTGTGTCTAGTGCAAGACCTGTTAATAAAATCTTTGCATTTGGTCCGAATGATGTAATAACACTTGATCATTGTGCTAGAATGTGTCTCTTTCCATTAATTATTAATCCAAATCTTCAGCTACATATTGTTGCAATCAAAATGAGCATGTCGTTACTCACATCTGTGAGAGCAGATGCTTTAAAAGTTCGCTCTAACAGGCGGGACCAGAAGTCAGAGAAGATCTCGCCCAGGTTGAGGGCAGAGCCCCGGTAGTACTGGCGCAAGTCGGTGTAGAGGTCCCCAAAGAGACGAGTGTTCTGGGAGTACAGCGAGCCCAGAGGAGACAGCACCTCCTGCAGGGAGCGCTCAGATCGACTGTGGAGCTCAGTGAAGTAGGCTGGAGGAGATACAGAGAGACAGTATCAATGGTACAGTACAACTAAAGGGATGTTTAGAGATGTTCTGTTAATTACTTATCAATAATTAGTATCTTATCAGGTGTGATATCAGTCAGGGCAGAAGTCTTGGTTTAGGCCGGGCTATTTGTAGCCAAATGAAAGCTTAGTTTATTTCAAATCCCTTTTTAGAAACAAAAAAAACAACTCTTTCTCAAAAACAGTACTCAGGTGGACAGGTCCATTCATCTGCCTCAGCATCATCATCATCTGTATGGTTTAAACTCATCACACATGACCAACGTCATGGCTGTGTCAATACTACTGATAACTATCTGCTTGACATTACTTCAGACATAACCAGACATTCTGATTAAGACTTTCCTTAAGAACAACCGATACAAACAAACATAAGTATTCATTTAAAGACATGATTATTCTACCCACATCACTTTCAGTTTCATTTAGGTCTTCACTGGCGTGCGAGGTACCGTATTTTCCACCGCATAAGTCGCATCAGTTCAAATATGTCTAATAAAGTGGAAAAAAGAAACACTAATAAGTCGCGTTGCCATATAAATCACATCTATTATGCGTCACCGCTGACGCGTTGTGTTTGTTATGTGTCACCGCAGACCACCCGGAAATATGGGCAGGTGTTGTGCCAAAAATCGACTGGCTGCCCAATTGCCGCCATGGGAGCATGCACGGGAGGACTTTAACAAGAATTTAGCAGGATTAACACATAAAAACAATTATTTGTTTGCTCGCAATTATAGCAGCGGTGTGTCTTCAGTTGCACTTTTCCTTAATAAATGCATTTTAATGGTCAAATCAGCTGCATTTCGCCTGGGCGGCGTGGCGAAATGCAGCTGATTTGACGTTTGCTCCAGGAGTTCTGGAGCAAGACGAAGGTGCCTTGGTATGGCAAGCAAAGTGTAAAAACATTAATTACTCCACTCCATTTTACATGAAGTATCTGTACTTTCTACTACATTACAGTTCTATAATGTGCTGAATTACAAGTTACATTCACGTTGCAGTTTTCTTTTTATTGGTTCAGGCTTTAAACTCGCACTTCAAAGATGGTGGACCAGTGCCAGCCTGTTGTAACCACAACCAGATGGACGGCCATATTACTGCTACTGAGGTGACCTGCTGCTTTTAGACTAGTAATAATCAGTGTCTCATTAATATCCACTTTTACCTTTTAATGAGACAACTGCCTTGCCATATGACTCAAGGATCCTTTAGAGGCTGAAAATGGTAGTGTTCAATATTTTCCATGTCAGAATGAATGAAATCGTCAGATTTCAGCTAGAAATTGTGTTATTAATACTGTATGGGGAAAAATAAACAAGTCGCTTCGGCATATAAGTTACAGGGCATGCAAATTTATGCAAAAAGGTGCGACTTATATGGTGAAAAGTATGATATTTTAGATTATTTGTATAAAATAAATGCTTCACTACAATCATTTGATGGCTGATGTCTTCTGTTTGTGTTTAGTGATCATGTTGGGGCTAATGCATTATCTGTTACCACCAACAGGGATTGATTATATAATAAAGAACCACAACAACAATAGGCAGGTTAATCTAAATGAGTCCTCGAGGCTCAATGAGATTAACCTGCCTAAATAAAGGTTGAATGAAAACAACAATAACATTATTATTAATAATAAGATTGTTTCAGCCAACATGCAAGTCAATTCAAAAGTTTTAAACAGCACTTAGTTATTGTATATTTTTAATGGTTTCAGTCAGTCGTGCTATAGACTTTTTTGAAAGTTTTCTTTTGGACGTCAATTGCTTTTTTTGTGTTTTCAGTCCTTGCACTGGTTTACAAAGTGCCTAAAGGTTCGATTTCTAAAAAGGTTGTTGTTTGTCAACACAACACTGGCTCATCCCTTGAGTTTAGGGACCTTTATGCTCAAGTGATTTGAGTTACCGTATGTGGACTGAAAAACAAACTATAATTATAGTAATAATTAAATAAAAGATCTGAAAATGTTTAGGCACCAAACTAAAAATGAGTATTAAAAAAAGAAAGTAGCAAAATTCAAAGAAAACTTCAGAAAGTAAAAAAAAAAAAAAAAAAAAAAAATTGAAGCGTAAACTGTATCCATGGAAGTAAAATTAACAATGACTCTGTTTTTATACAGTTCAGTTTGTTTCACTGAACAGACTTCATTACAGCCACACAAACGCAGTTCATAACACAATGAATATTAGGAGTTGACATTCAATCATAACTCTAGTTTACTGTCGTATTTGCTCATTTTAAACACCTTTTTGCAGGTTCCTTTGATACTTCCTGTGCTGCCCGATCCAAAGTGACAGGGAGGTCAAACAGAGAAAATAAGGAAGTCAGAGCTGTCTCTGCAGTACACTGGTTCAGGCTTTAAACTGGCACTTCAAAGACTGTGGACCAGTGCCAGCCTGTCGTAACCACAACCAGATGGACGGCCATATTACTGCTACTGAGGCGGCCTGCTGCTTTTAGACTAATAATCAGTTCTTCTAATGACTCACTCCTTCCATTTTGTCTATTTTTTGTATTTTAACTTCTTTGTTTCTTTCATTAACGATCAGTATTTTCAAACTTGCTGTTTGTCTATTATTAGTGATGGCACTTCTCCCTCCGTCCCTCCTCTGTCTCTGATACGCACTGATCTGCAGACTTGGCTCCTCAGTGGGTCAACTGCTCATTAGCTGAACTAGCTGCAGCCCTGGGGGACAGCTCTCGTTTGGTGTTTGTGTGTGCGAAAAAAAAAAAAAAAAAGCACGTGTGTATGTGTGTGTGTGTGTGTGTCCCCCATTGAGATCAGGGGATCGGCTTATCACATTTCATTGTGTCTGGCTGACTCCGCTCTCATTATAGCACCCAGGCAGGGGTCTCCTAGTCTCACAGGGCACACAAACGTGCATTCATTGACTCACCGGCGCTATTGAAGCTGGAGTATTGAATGCCAAGTGCGGACAAACACAACATCACAAACACACAGTATACAAATGTCACGCTCCTCTGGGTTCACTTCTGAAGATTTGTTATTGAGCTCAGGCAGTAATGAGTGTCTTGCATGCACTCACACACAAACAGCCTACTTACTGTCAAAGCTCCTGTGGAGCGCGTTGAACGCAGCCTGCAGGGACCTGCCGGCCTCTCTGATCAGCCCCTCTGTTTCTTGGGTGCTCAAACCAGCCAGGTTTTCCTCCATGGTGCTGGTGCAGCAGGTCGGACCCTGAGGACACATCCTCAGATGCTCACCTTGAAAGATAATAGATGCAGTGTTTACACGTATGGACTAAGTGAATAAACCAGATGTTTACTGGATTTTTTTTTTTTTTACTGGATATTTACCAGCAAAAAGAACAAAACCAGGCTCTAGCAGGAGCTAAAAATGATATGAATGTACAGTAACTGCATTTATTTTGGTCTTATCCATATAAGTTCATCACTTTGAACAAGACACATCTGCTGGGATGATTTGAGGTGCCGTTAAGATTAAACTCTTACCTTTAATAAACAGTTGATTTTACTTCCTGTATCACCTACAGCTTATCCTTTTTTGTTTTCGTAAAATGTATATAAAAATGATTTACGGCTGATTTTGTTGCTTTGTATTAAATGCAGATTGCCACCTAGATGTCTCGATGCATGCTCAATAATCCAGAGAGTTGAATCTAGCAAGGTTGAGTCAGATCCTCTGGACAGATTTTTTGTTTAAATGTTTAGTCTTTTGGACTTCTTCAGTCCAAAAGACTAAACATTTCAACAATAAAAGACAAAACATTCCAACAAAGAATTTGTCCAGAGGATCTGATACAGCCTTGTTAGATTGTCACCTACAGTTTATTATTGCCCTGTGCCAAATGCAAATAAACTTTAATAAGTTGTGTCTGTATGTGCATGTCGCATGAACTGCTAAAGAGATTTCAATGAAATTGTCAGAAAGTAAACATAATAAGCATGCATAACAGATTAACTTATGGATTTAACCACAGTCTTGATGGCTACCACAGAAAATATCTATACAGGTAGTCCCCGAGTTACGAACGAGTTCCGTTCCTATGGCCCGTTGGTAACACGATTTTGCCGTAAGTCGGAGCGCTACCCACGTGGCGGACGTAAAACGTCGTTTTAAACATGTTTTTTCAATGTAACACAACAACAGCGTACTTAGAACGCCGTGTTGCTGTGTTTCCAAGCAGTTAGCTAACACAATACTCTCAAAAATTTTGAAAAAAAAAACATAAAATGCTGCATAAAAAAGACAGCGTGAGGTGTGATGACATCACTGGGGGCGGCGCCGTAAGTCTGAAATGCCGTAAGTCAATGGCGCCGTAAGTCGGTGACTGCCTGTATATATATATTTTTCTAACACAAACATAGTAACGACCTTGTAATCTTTTGTCCATATAGCGCTGGTCTGCAGCAACTGTTAAGGGTTTGCTCGCAGCATGGATTGGATTTTGATGTTAAATATAATGCAAAAAAAAAAAAGAAGAACATCATGACTGTCAGGAGCAAAGAGGACACTAAACTATCTTTCCCTGACTTCACTCTGTCTGGCAGCATCTTACGTCAGTGATGAGGTGAAATACTTGGGACATTATATAACCGTTGACCTGTCTGATGACAGGGACATTCACAGGCAGCACTGTATACAATACGTACAAGCTCATAAGCTTCTTCGGACGTTCTCTATACTGTGATGTGCTCAGTATCTGTCAAAACTGTACTCCTTAAAGCATATTGTACTCCAATGTATACTACCCACCTGTGGCGGCATTATAGAAAAGCAGTAACCTTTGGTGGTGTAAAATGATTTCATGAGGATTCTGCTTAAGGTGTGATGGAGTGGTGCCAGTCAGATGTTTGTAAATGCCAATGTACCAACTTGTGCAGTTGTGCTTCAAACTCTTATGTACAGATGTTTGTGCAGGCTAACAGACTCTGTAAATCGCATCATTTATATTCTGACCAACTCTGTACAAAGCTCGTTAGTTATTTTCTA
This sequence comes from Hypsolebias longignatus, assembly GCA_031762435.1. Classification (NCBI taxonomy): domain Eukaryota; kingdom Metazoa; phylum Chordata; class Actinopteri; order Cyprinodontiformes; family Rivulidae; genus Hypsolebias; species Hypsolebias longignatus. The sequence goes on along the minus strand of JARVGV010055525.1, from coordinate 1,769 downwards.
ATATGTGGAATTACTGGCGCCTTAATTTATATGGCAATGGTTGAACATTCTATTTTTATTGTCTTGTTTTTGCTTTTTTTTTTTTTTTTTTTTTTTTTTTTTTTTTTTTTGCCTGTTTTTGTTTAGGACCATGTATGTGTCTGAAAAAAAAAAAGTTTTTGATTGATTTGATTGGTGATACAATGTCTTTCATAGCTCATACTCAAGGCAACACCTGGACGTGCGAGAGCTGTCTTCATAACTTTCCAATCAACCACTGGGCCACAGGACGGATTTTATCGAAGCTCCTAGTGTGAAAATTGTCTGAATAATGTTGTTTTAATGTCTGACCAAAACAGCTCCAACTCCATCGTTTCCCAACATAAAATGTTCTTAGTTCAAAAGTTTGGTATTGAAAGAATTGGGCAACATGCATCCCTTTAAAAAAAAATGTGTGATCTTTAATTTAATTATGGAAGAGACCCTCCTTCCATTTAGTTTGATGTAATGTAGACGTGAAGCAGAACCCTGACAAAGACAGGACCCATAAAGAACAACTAAAGAAAGGTTAGAAGGTCATCGCGCCAGGTGTGTTGTCACTTTTGTAGCGAGCTGAGTGACTGCGGGGAGGGGGGTGGGCATAAACTCAATTTTTATAGGGTGTTAAATTACTCCTGAGTATTAAAAAGGATTATCACCAAGATATAAAAAGACCAGTTCAAGCCAAAGTCAAGCAATTTAAATATATTTTACTAATAAAATAGAACATTTTAAAATGTTAATGTGCATTGGTGCCATTAACAGTATCCCACTGCACTATATTTAGTTTAAAAAGGCAAAAAAAAAAATGTTCAAAGAAGCCGGCAAAATCGTGTCAACGAGAAAAATAGGCTATGCAAAAATCTCTGCTGTAATGAATGCTGCAAATCTTCCTTTGCTCGAGTCAATACCTCAACCTTGATCCTTGCTTGCATGGATCACAGAGACAACTCAAAAAGGCCTCGCCTCTGGCGTTTTCTTTATCTTGTCTTATAGGTGTTTTTAAGCCCTCGAGACTGTAAAAAAAAATAGATCTTTTTTACACATACAGATGGATTTGAACACACACACATTTATGTCAGCCTCGAGAACAATCTGCAGCATTAGTCTCTTGACACACAAGAGGCCTCGGGATTTTTCTGGGAGCCCACGTCTGAGAAGGTTAAGGGTGAGTAAGTGCCCCACAGCTGTGTGCTTCACTGCTCTCCTTTTCCCTAACGGGTCCTGGACTGGTGGCTGTGTGTTGGAGTTAGTCAGCGTGCGTGCGTGGGTGTGTATTTGGGTTGCAGGGCAAAATTTGTCCACCATGTTAAGTGGAGCAGAAGAGGAGATGGCTTCATCATCACCACTCCATGAATCTTTTACTGGCACTTGCTGGTTTGTGTGTAGTGTGATAACCGAGGGAGAGATAAATAGTGGAAGATGAAGTACTGCAAACATAGTGTCCTATGTCTGGCTTCACTGCAGATATCTGTTATTTATTTATTTATTTTTAAGTATTTTAGGTTAAAAAGAATAGAAAGAAATTTCAGTTTTGAGTTTCAACCATGATGCACTTTACCTCTCAGATCAACCAGGATCGTTGTTTAATATTCTCTAATTTCTTGGGCCTTTGAGTGTTGAATGCAGACGATTCTGTCTGAGACCAAACGTGTCAACAGCTCTCAAACACATAAAGATCCATCCATCCATCCATCCATCCATCCATCCATCCATCCATCCATCCATCCATCCATCCATCCATCCATCCA
>JARVGV010055437.1:0-12974 GCA_031762435.1 Hypsolebias longignatus | reverse complement strand
TTAGTCCGGTTCGGAAAACGGGTCAGTTTGATGTTAAAGACTACAGAGAAACTGGAGGGTGCAGCGTCCACCAGCTCAAAGTACCAGAGCCATGTTGAGTCCAAACATGCATCTCACCTCATCTCACCTTGAACTTCAGGTTCATTCTGCAATGTGGAAAATGTTGCAGCGATAAAGCAAATTATGTAACTCATTGAGCTCTTTTTTTAAATGTTTTAAATAAATAGTAATTAGTACCAATTAACAATCATTGAGTGCTTCAACCAAAAAAGGGCACACAAGTATTGCCTTGGTAATTTTGTGGGTCATATTTGAAAAGTTTGGAAAGTGCTGTGCAAGTGTTTCTAAAATTGTCTTACATCATGTTGATATATCATAGAAATGTATGGCAAAAGTCAGACAGAAAGAAAATAATACAAGTTGTTTTACTTTAAAGATCAGGTTTCTATAATTAAGCAGATTTCATTTGAAATAACTTTAACGGTATGACCTCAAGAGCTTATAACTCTAACTTATTCTCTTATAAAACTTGTCACCAAGAAGAACAAGAGTACCAGGCAGCACATTTCACATCTGCTGACAAGGTGCTATACAGCAATCTATTGCAATGGCTCGGTCAAGCAATGACCTTGATTTGTGACCTTGGAGCAGGGGGATGACGTATATGCAGCACTCGGTCTTGTGATGATGCATATGTGTGTGGTTTAATTTATCTCTAGCGGATAAGAAGTTTGGGACGGGAAAAGAGAAATTTGATGGATGGAGACTATATGATAACGTTCTTTCATGGACGTATAAACGAACAACTGTTAAAACAAACCATGAAACCAGAGTTCCTACCCGCAGTATTTTTAGTTGGGGTTCATTCAGTTTCTTTGGCACCAGCCTTTTTCAAAATCTTAGTTTTGTTCTTGCTTAGCAGTCTGTTTTTTTTTTTTTTAATCCCTTTTTAAAAGTAAAGCTCGTGCACTGAACGTCAAGCCGTCGTTTGATAACATGCAAAGCAGGTTACACAATTTCTGATTCTCCTCAGCGAGTGTTGTGAGGCGGGTCAGTGTGTATTGTTAACAGCACCAGGCAGGCCAGACGTCTGTGACAGGTCCTGAGTCCGCTCTGAGCTATGAATCGCTTCATGGTCTAACGAGATGTTTGTCTTCCCGACCTCCTACCATCTGATCAACACTTAGCATTAGCTGCTTCTAGCCTCTCGGCTCCATTTTTTTCCTTCCAACACTTGGCCAAGCCTCTGCATGTCAATGTCCCTGGCAGCCGCCTACAGTCGATGCCAGCCCAGTAAATTTAGACTGATATTCATCTATATTTAAACTCTTCTCCCTCTATGGTCCTTCAGCAGATTAGTGATGAAGCCAGGTGCTCCAAACCTCCATCAGATGAAGAAAACAGAAAAAAAGACCCATCGCTTTATCTCAAAGCTACATCATCCCCAGAGTTAATGTCATGTATCTTTTGTGGCTTTCTGTCTTCGTGCCCTTTATGTTCCTCCCTGACACCCCACCCAGACTTAAATCCAATCAAATTAGGGACTAAGAGAGACCGAGGGTCTGTCGCTGACAACAAGACGAGGTCGCTTCTTTTAGCTGCTGAGGCCCGAGCCGAATTATTTATGTCCCTGTCCTGTCACAACTCCTCACCGCACAGCAGCACGCCAACAGAGGAGGATAAAGAAAAGGTGCGGGCTAAATGCTGACGTAGCAGCGGACCTCGCCAGCCTGGGAACAGAATACGAGGCAGGGACACGGGAAGGAGATGGAAGCTGTGTCAGGGGAGGAGAAATTCAGCTGTAAGCTCTCGACAGTTCATCCAGGAGAAACAACAATCTCATCAGGCAACATCTGTTTGCTACAGTGGAGTGGATTAAGCTGGAGTGGGAGAAAACGGGCTGAATGATTAATTTTCTGCAGCTAAACCACAATGCTGAGACTTTAAAGCCGATCTGTTTTTTTTTTTTTTTTTTTCTTCAGCACTTAGTCAGCAGTTTAAAAACTGAGTGAAACAAAATGTTTGTGAAATCCATAACAAGATTAATAAGTATCAGGTTGGGTTACAACAACCTAAAATCTTTATCAGATCTGTGTTTGACTGATAGGCATGCAGCATTCTTTTTTTTTTTTTTTTTGGTAGAGAAATGGGAATGTTGAGCACTGAACGCTGAAATCTGCTGAACAAGCAAAAACTGAGCTGTTAAAGCTGAACGGAGCTGGCCATCTTGAATTCAGAATTGGATTGACTTGGTTATTACATTCCATAATTATTTTGAACTTTATATAATTTCCTCCAGTGCTTCATGAGATATTTTGCTAACAGACAGGCAAAACACATAAAAAATGTCATGATGCTTGCTCAATAATCCAAGAAGAAAAGTCTAACAAGGTTAAGTCAGGTCACCTGAATGAATTCTTCTTTGTTGAAACAAAGATGCTCAACAAAGAAGAATCCGTCCAGATGACCTGACTTAACCTTGTTACACAAGTCTAACAGGATGCTACTGTTAGTAAAACATCTGAAGTTGTCTGGACTTTTTTAAATTTAATGACCCTAACCTGACATCTGGACTTCACTGAGAAAATGTTGAGTAAATGGTGCTTCATGCTCCATCCCGGACTGGATGACATTTGAATGTGCATTAGTCACATTTTTCTTTTTGAAGCTCTTTAGTTTTCAGGCATTTTGTTCAAAAGATTTATTTTATTCACACTGATATAGTCTATCAATAACACATTTGTATGTTTTGACCCTGTAAGAGAACGTAAACACACCCGGGACTGAATCATCCGTCAAAGCTGACAAGTTTTACTGCGCTCACAGCCTCGTAGGATTTTAAAAAATAAAAACATATTTAAAAGAAATAAATAATCCTAACTGCGTCAAGAGTCTGACACAAGGACAAGTTTCAGGTTTAATGCTTTTAGATCATGCCCATGTCTGCCTGTCCAGATTTCAAAATGTCAAGAACCACTGAACAGGTTTTATTGTAACTGTCAGGAAATAATAATCGGGTGGACAATTACAACTGATTCAAGATGGCTGCCACAGCTAATCAATCATAGCCTAAGAGACAAAACGAGTCATCAGTCTTGACTTCTGACTTCGTCTGTCCAAAGTCCTGTTGCTTTATGTAATCACGCTGAGCAGCTATTAAATCTGTACCATTAAGAGAGAGTCTTATTACTTGAAGCCCACAAGATGGCTGACATTTAAGCTGTGCAGGTAAAACCAGAGAAGAATGTGACATTTACCTCCTTAACATCTCTGAATGAAACCAGAGATGGAGACAATTAACCTTCTGCTGATCGGCCGGCGTTTCTTCAGTGAATTCTGTTGAATGTGGGGGAAAAGTTTTTATTTAAAAATAAAAATAAAAACTCATCGCTAATCTTAAGATACACAGACGCTTACCAAGACGACCAAACAAATTGTGACAATGTTGTTTTTATTCTTTTGGCTCCTTTCTGCGCTCGCTGAAAGGCTAATCATTTAGAGAAGCACTTTGTTCAAGTTTCAGAAGGAATTTATCACAACAAGCTCATTTATTTGTAGACTTTATGTCTACTGGATAAATCATGGTGTTGTTGCTGGAACAGGAAGGAAAAGATGCACTTAAGTGGTTTGAAGAATGCAGCGGCTGCGTGACGCTGTAACCTCTGGGTACAATACATTTTTCATTAAGCCGTTCTTAAAGATTTTAACTTGGTCTCACAAGGTTAATACATGAAATTAATTCAGTTGAAGAGTTTAAAAGGAACTGAGCATTTATATTTTGAGGTTCTTCAGACTTCCTGGCCGAGGCGAGCGGATGATGTTGGGTCAAAAGACTGCAGGCCATTGATGGACCGTAGACTGGATGAGTCATGGCAACTGCTTCAAAACCGCCATTTTCTACAGCCAACATCGACGTTTATCCGTCTTTGGTGTACGCCTTCTCTGGCTCACTTTAAACTGTTAACTGAGCTGTCAGAGGAATTTAGATAAAAGTTTATGGAAGTTTATCACTTACTAATGTTAAATGACTGTGTGTGGGTTCAGAGTAGTTTTCATCTCTGAGAGGAGCCTGCACACTTGATAACTCCTGACCCCTCCGAGTCTATAAGCTGGCAGACTGAGGTCATCAGTGTCTGTCTGATAAGCATTATATAAAGCCCTTCTTTTACACTGCCTGTAGCTGACCTCGCGACCGGAGCTTCAATGTAACGTGTGTTAGCCTGTGTGTGAACTCTACCCTCGCAAGAAAACCAGATGAAATCTTCTTGTGTCCTCAGTGTGGCTCATTTTCTGTAAGTAGATAATGAAAGGATATTTATTTTATCCAACAGTTTGGTCCTCTGAGCCTGATAGACATTAACTGAGCACCAGGTGTACCACGACTTTGGTGTCCCTTAAGAATGACATCAGAAGCGGCTCGAGCAGCCTTGATATGACGACCCCGCTCACATGTGCCACTCAAGACTGTGCAGTATAGAATTAAAGCAATGTGGGGTTTGCTACACTCAGCAATCTGAAAAACTTGTGCCCTTCAAATCTTCAGCTTACTGGCTCAGTTTATAGCTTTTGGCTGCTGTTTTGCTCGTTTTAGCTTTTGGTGACATCTGATTATTTTAACTTTTGTTCTGGTGATTTTATCCTACCAAGTTAGTTTCAGCTTCTGAAAGCAATGTCCACAGTCATGAGCACTTAGCAGCATGTGCACCTCGTTTCACAGAAAATGTTTTTTTTGTTTTTTTTTTGTTTTGTTTTTTTTCAGCTGAATTGAAGCTGAAAGTTTAATTCTCTTTGTAACCTTTTCCAGTTCAGTTTGTCTTTCCACAATTAAAAATTGTAGGCCAATTGAACAAAACAAATGCTAACTTTTGCAGCTGAAATCACCCACGCCAACTCGTTCCCTTTTTGTGCTTTTAATTAGAAATGTTTGTGTGACAAATGGCAACTCCTAGTGTCTTTAAAGAACAAACACAATCTCGTTGGGGGGGGGGGGGGTGCAGAGGAGGCGATGGATCACTCCTCTTCAGCTGCTTTGAAAAGAGCCGTACCTTCAGGGTTGAAGATAAGCTGTTGTCCCATTCCGCATCTTTGGTCCCAACTCCTGGTCAGTCTCACAGCACCAAGTCCAGGACATTTTTTATGACTGGACTGTAACTGTTGATGTTCTACCTGTAAATAAGACGAGACACGAAGTAGTTCTCATTTAACCAATGAACTGGTCTTCTTCCTGTGTTACCCTTGAGCAAGAGTTGGCACCTAATGGTTCTCTTGGGCAGTTCTTTGGCAAAAGTTCTGGCTAAATAAAGTAAATTGTTTTTCTTGAGCTGAATAGTTATTGGATTGTCATTTCTTCTGTTGCAGCTTCTGCAGACGCTTTAACAGAATAAAATTACAGCTTTCGCAGAAAATGTTCCCGAACTCAACCTGTAAGTGAGAAATAAGACAAACGTCTCCTCCCCTACCATTAAGTGTTTCTACATTAGAAAGGACTTTTTACTTGAATTAAAAACAAACAAAAAAAATGAATACGTTTTCACAGTTTTGCCTTGAAAACATCTCATTGCCAAACTTTACCTCCCGTCCACATTAAAGGGGATCGAAGGCTGGTTTGATGCTTCGGCTGCTGTTTGTAAGAGCAATCAAAATGAACAAAAGTTAATGAATAAATGGAACGCAGAGTTTCTCTTCAGAAACAGCAGTTTCATGTGATCCTGTCTGCTATTTCTGTCTCACGGCTGATTTTATTCACGTTGTCCATCCATTTCACAATTTTATTATAATTTCTATTTTTGACTGCTTGGCTCAGTTTGTCACTGTAATTATATTATGAAATATTTATGAATTGCTTTAATTATGTGGGTGGAGGCCAATTTGGGCTGGCTTTCTGTTGTGGCACGCTGTTGTGAAGAATATTGAAATGTTTACTGGCTTTGAATGCTTAATGATGACGACGAGCTGGAAACACGGCTAAAGAAACGATGAGAGGAGCTCCCATTGTAATCTTAACGTCAGCCTCACATCAGGCAGTGCATGACAATAGCTTGACACTTTATTTATATGTTTTTCCTTTAAATTTTTGTAACATCACCACCTGTATGACTGATATTAAAAAGTCAAAAACATTTTTGGTCCACTTGGGCTCCACTAGACCTACCAGGCTGATGTTGCATCAGTTTTATTCCTTTGCAATGAAGCCACTAAATGCTTGAGATCACAGTGAAGGTGTCCCCTATCTGCCTCCTTGACTTCTCAGCACTAAATCAGCGGAAGCAGCCATTAATATCCGGTCAATGGGCTGAATCCCTCCATTCCTGGTCACTTCTTCCTGCAGACAGGAAATGACTGTTTCTGTTGGTCCCTCGAGTGCTTTTAGAGCTACAGCCATCTGATTTTTATTAGGGCCTGGATGAGACCACCAGAGCTTCAGCCAGGTGGAGATTCAAGCTGAAGTCTGCACTGATGGGTAAATGGATAGAAAAAACATTTTCATGCATATCATTAGCTTTTATTTCCTAATAGCTTACTACCTCATTTGATTGTCTGGTTCAATCTCCATTCTAAAAATTGTTTACGTAAATAAAAACAGAATACAATAAATGCCAAACCTCATGAACTTTTTATTTTCTAATTGAAATGTTTACCATGTTCATTGTTAAAGCTAAAAAATCTACAATTTTAAGGTAAAAATTTGGTAATTTGGAATTTCACATCCCTCAGAAGATGAAAAAGATTGTAAAACGTGGTCTGAATAATAAACAGCTGGAGGAGCATTTAGCAACTAATTAGATTAATTTGCAACTGGTCAGTAAGAGAACTGAGTATGATGAGCATTGTAGAGGCTGAATCTCTGAAGTAAAGATGGGCAGAAGTTCACCAGTTTGGAAAACTCTAAAATGAAGCAATTTAAAAAAGATGTTGCTCTATGGAGAATTGGGAAAACTTAGAAATCATCCATTTAATTACCAAATACATTGTTTTACTGTGCATTAAAATACCTTTTATGGACATTAAACCAGTTCAGGTGCGTCCTGATTGAGATAATTTAACAAAACTTGAGATGAATTTGTATCACAACTAGACAAGGTGTTGCATTATATTTTCATCACTGCAGCTCTAGACCTGGTCAAGATCACAAATCAAAGTTTAAATAAGGTTTTTGCTTGTCTGGGGGCCATTGCTCTAGATTGATTAATTATTTTCCTTTTTTTCATACATAGTGATCATGTTGAGACAAAATTGTCTCATTTGCAAGAGTTCTATTAAAAACTAAAATAAAAAATAATAAAATAATATCCATTAGTATAAAATATACATATCAATACTAGGGTATTGATCTATATATTCTGTTAATATGTTTGTAGATGGGTGTTTGCACTGTTTGTGGTACTCTTATTTGGGATTAGTTCTTAAAAAGATTACAAGAAAATGTAAATTTTATCCATGTTTTAGCCGTGTCACAAGACTTTCCAGTTGGTAATCTGACATCTAAATGAATATCAGATTAAATAAGTAATAAAAAGACGTGCACCATGATATAATTCCTGGTCTGATCTCATTGCATCACAGTTTCAAGGTATATTTATGCAGGAATGCAAATGAAAGCACCGGCTGATAACTCTGATAAAGAGGAAGTGTGTTTATATGCAGCTGCCCTAACCTCACGATGGATTATTGAATTGATCTTGCATATTTCTCTCAGGCTCCGTGTCATCCATCCGGGGAGTCATGACTATGAGGTCTGCTTTGAATATAAATGAGGATTTGCAAGCGTCTGCTGCTGCTTTGGTTTTTGTCTGTTGCTCTTTGACAGTTATAATTATTAGCCACGGACAGAAGAAATGTGTATAAATGTGCGTGGCTGCCGTGCACGCACCGGCTCAGGTGATTATTATCATGTTCAGAGAGTCAATTAACGGAAAAATATACAGAGACCTTTCTAGAGTGACAGATACATGATTAAAAGTTACTTTCTCCCCAACAAGTAGATCTGCAATTAGTCTTCTTTTATTGCTCAACTGGGACTTTCTTGGAATAATTAAATTTAATACAAATTTAAAGCAACCCTGTAGCTTCAGAACCACTGATCAAAATGAAACAACTAGGAAAACCTGCAACCTACTGTACTTTTTACTTTGTTTTGGATGCAAAAGCAATACGGACGATTGGATTAAAGTAATTTACAGAAATGCTTTTACACTTCACTCCACATGGGATTGATTGGTCTTTGTCAGATAAAATAAAACTGATCAACTGTTGACAGTCCAACAAACTTGTCAACTCTTTTGTTTTAATAGTTGAAAAAATATAAATTTAAAAAGTGCATTAAACCTAATGAAATTACCTATTTATATAACACTGGTTATTAAGTAATCTGAATGTACTACATACAAAAAAACAAAACAAGTCCAAGTCATGAATCTAAATCAGATGGACTGAACCAGTGTTACCTTCTTGTGTGACTTGTCTAAATCAAAGTATTTCAGAATTTAAAACCTTAAATTGAAATGCGCCCGTCAAAGGTGGAGTTATTACGTTGTAGTCTCCATCTGTATGTTCTTCTGTAAACTTTCTCACGTTTGATCAGCCCAAAGCAATTTGACAACACTTAATACATTTATGCATCGTCACTAGCTGAGTATTGCACACATGTTTTATCATCCTAGCTCCAAGGTCAAGGTCACAAGTCAAGGTCAAATTTTAAACTAGGTATTCACTTATCTGAACCATAACTTGTGATCTGCTCAAGATCATTTAATTGAACTTGATACAAATTTAAACCAACACTTGACAGCATATCAACCACTTTTTCCATCACCTCATCTCAAGGTCAAGGTAAAATAAATCAAGGTCAAATTTTATTAAAAAGGCTGTGCTTGTTTGAGTGTTTGCTATAGACGTATATAATGTGCCGTATGTGGTACTCTTGTTCTAGTCCTATGTTGTAGACTGATGCTCCTGTTTTGATTCTCAGGGACTGTCCACACAAACGTTTGTCTTATGTCCACTCGAGGACATTCCCAGTTGTCTCCAAGTCTCTCCTGGGTTGTTTTCATGGTGCTTTGTCTGATTGTCATGTTGGAAGGTGAAACTTTGTCCCAGTCTGAGGTCATGAGCTCTGTGCAACAGGTTTTCAAGGTTATTTCTGCACGTGACTTCACTCAGCTGCTCCTCATCTCTTGTCTTCTGTCCTCCAGACACAATGCTTATAACTGAGGACAGACAGTTCAGTCTTGGTTTCATTGAACCACAGAGACTTGTTCCATCTTTCAAGTGAAAACCTTCCCTTGAGCTACTCTGTCATGAAGCCCAGACCATTGACAACCTTCAGGTCTGGAACTCCATCCCATCTCCACACAGGATCTCTGAAGCTCAGTTAGTGAGGCCTCCAAGTTATTGGTCACCTCTACAAAACCTTTTCATCCTCTGTTGCTCAGTGCTGCCAGTTGACCAGCTCTTGGAAGAGTCCTAGTTGTGCCAAACTTCTTCAAATGGACAACTATAAAGGCTGCTTTGCTTTGAGAAACGTTCAGCTCCGGAAAAATGTTTGTTGTCTCCAGAGCTGTGCCTTCCAACAACCCTGTCTGAGCTCTGCCAGCATCTCCTTTCACCGCACAGCTTTTTTCTTCTTCTCTGAAATGCATGGTTGGCTTTAGAAACATGGCCAGTGCATGAGTGTGAACTCTAGATAATGATTTTGTGAATAACAGGATTATACACTTCTGGTTTTCTCTGTTGTGGAACCATCCTGATACAACTGTCTTCACTCAGTGGGAGAGGAATCTGATGGTTATACAGGAACAAGAGGCTGATTTAAATGTCCTGGGAGAAGGACTTAGGGGAGTTCTCTGACACGTGAATGATCAAGCACAGTCCTCAGAAGATGGAGGTTTTGTAATTTTTAGATATTTTTTTTAAACCCAGTTTTAAAGAACATACAGTATTGAGGTGAAGGCCACCAACAAAACAAACCAAAAAAATATTTTATACATGTCTTCAGATTACAGTACTGTATTTGATTTTAACAAACACACAGTCAGTTGACCATTTGTGATCTGATGGTGTGTCCAGATGTCTCTTTTATGTTTAGGAGCCCTGCTGGTTATCTGATACCCTGGAGCAGTCTTGTCTACCTCACACCCTGCTCCATCCTACACACCGTCTGCTGTCTGCCACCCTCTCAACACCTCCAAACAGCCACATAAGCCCTGAGAATGGGAAGGAAAGATGAGGATATTTGATGGAAACGGCAGCGGACCTGACGTTTTAAGTGATCAATGCAATTATTTGATAAGGCGTAGACTGGTAGTGCAGAACCAAGGCTCCGCAGCGTCTTTTATCAGCTGAAGGCAACGTGATCAGCAGAAAACCCCAACAAGAGTCTCTGACAGTGAATAATTTAAGAGACCGTTGTCCTGTTTGTGTCTAGATGATGTCTGTTATATTGGTTTTCTGCATCCATACTCCTTTTTTTACTCTGGCTGTTCAGAATTTGTGCAAAGAGCTTCACTTTGGAGAAAGCACTTTTATAGTAAAACTGACATCTCTGGAGATCCAGAGTTTTACGAATGAACACCATATTTTCAGTGTTCCTTCAATATTTGGTTGCATAGATGACTTTAAGGTTTAGAAGAACAGTGAAGTCATTGTTATACAAGATGTGTCACTGATGGACTAGATGCTATTACTGGAAAGATCAAACTGTTCTCCGAAAGTGCATTTTTGTTAAGAATGGGGTTTTAATTCCTTCAGGTCACGCTGATCCTTAATGCTTGAATAAAAAGTTGCAGGTTTTTGTTTCCTGTAAGAAAAGAAACACAAGCACGGACACTCAAAATTCTGTTTTTAGCTAAAAATGTCTAAATGGGAGAACGATGTTTTAGAGCAATACTTGTTTATTTGACTGGATTATTTTAGCAATTTAGAGACAATTTCCTGCAGGATCAATAAAGTTCTATCTTAACTTTGGTTAATGCTCCCAATAATTATCAGTATTCAATAATCGTTGATGTGCAGCGCTAAACTTTAGTTTGAAGGGGAAACCAAACCTACGTTTGTGTGAACAATTATAAAACCCAGCGTCGTCTTGTGTCCATACTGCAGCTTGATTTGACCAGTTTAGTGTGGATCATGCAGGATAAATGACAGGTTTAATCTGGTAATCCGGTGTGGAGTTTGACCAGATGTCCAGTTTGTGACATCTTGCACACCATCCAGAAACAACCACTGTGGCTTTTTCTGCACTGTGCTACTTCTGTGTTTACTTCCATCAGTTCCAAAACTTGTGGTTTGTTTTGTGGAAGTCTCCAAAATTATTTTATGTTCAGAATCCTCTAGAAATGCTAAGAATAGCCACTTTAATTTGGGTTTTAGCTTCCGGAACATGTTTCTTATATTTGTTTATTTGGCTCATTAACAATGTTTGTATGTTTCAGACATTATTCGTTAGGCTCTTGTTCCGCTGTTTTGTTGTTCAGAACTGAAAAGAAAAGTTAGGCCCATGATTAGACCAGCTGTATGGATAAAACACCTTTTGTAACTGGAATATCTCCACCCTGAACATAACAGTTACCCTCCGTCTTGTCAAAGGTCCAGAATTCATTTTTGAAACTCGTGCCTTTGAGTAAAAAGTTGTTTTTCTCTGCAAAAAAAAGTTGAAAACTTGTTTGACTTTTTAAAATTAAAAGCTTTGTGTGAAAAATGCTAAAGAGCTCAAACCACACGAGCATCCGCCATTTTGAGAACCAGAGAAAGAACCCATGTCATGTCAAGGGGCCTCTACCATCACGCTGCTCGCTCCCCGACTATCCATCCTTTGGTTCAAACAGTCTTGTACTGCCATCTAGTGGTCAATAAAAGGTACTGCATGCAAAACAAATTCACCAACATCTATTCTTAAATTAGACAATAATTACCAATTATCAAACAATTTTATTGTTTATCACAATAATTTGAGACAATTAATCGCCCAGCAAGCTTTATCGTGACAGGCCTAGTTATGAACATTTCTTACCTGTTGTAGATGGCTCTTTAAAGATAGTTGCTCAATCGGTTCCTCCTGTTGAAGAGAACAGAACCCAGGATGACTCCACAGAATGTTCCTGTTCAAGTGACCAGTAAGCTTTGAAATGTACACCCTACTTTAATGTGCGCAAATTGTAAAACCGTATCATAGGCTGTGCATGCTATTTTGTTTCTCAGCTCGGTTTGAATCCATCCCTTTCGAACCTCGTGCTTGATTTCATCCACTGGAGTCCACTTGAGAAACGGAGATAAGCAGATGGATTTGGACCAGTTTTTAAAGAGTTATCAATGTGGGTTTGAAAACCTGGAGCTTCAGTGCAGGGGTCAAAATATGTTGAGACGTTTGAAACGCTCGGGACAAAAATGAGACGAGCTTGAGACGCCCGTGAGAAAAAATTGTCATACAAACAATTTCAACATATTCAAAGTTCAAGCGGCTCAAATGAGCAAACAGAACCTTCATGAACCTTATTTTGGAGTTAAACACAATTTTCAGTTATCTCATTTTGGAGAGGCTTAAAAAAAGTCCAGATCGACAAATTGGGCTGAAATCGAAGCAGATTGCTATTTCAATTATTATTTAGCAATCATCTAATGAATCTGATTTTGCCATCAGTTTTACATCACACGATGGTAAGGATCATTCTTCAGAGGTCGTCACAGCGAGTGAACTCGCTTGAAGACTTGACAATTGTTTTTATGACTGATGCTCTTCCTGACAAAAAACAAGACCACCGAGCTACCACAGCCCTCTGTGTGGAGCAGAGAGCTGCCATCCAGGGCACCTGGTGGAGCAGATGGTGGGGGTTAAGGGCCTTGCTCAAGGGCCCAGAGTGGGGCAGATGAGAGTGAAGGCAGGTGTGGGTGTTTCACCTTTCCCACCCACATTTTTATGTTGGTCCAGGGGATTGAGCCGACAACTTTTCGATTACAGGCTCATCTTTGACCTCCGTGCT